>QLSS01001259.1:0-12528 GCA_024372645.1 Trichomalopsis sarcophagae
CGAACTTACCGAGTTTTCCAACTGCATAGATTAAAATGGCCCACCCTGTATATATATAGAACCATACTAATGGCCGCCATTCCGGCATACGCTCGCCGCAATGTTTTGCTCGGCTAAACTTTTTGTCGGCACTTATTAAGTGAGTGTGTAGTTTAAAGCGTCAACAGTGCAGCAGTTGTATAAGTAATGAGAAAAGCAGAAGTTCTGCTATTGCGGCTGTCCTACCTATGTGTTCTCAAGGATCCTCCACTTCTTCTTGAAGGAGCCTCTACGTTATCACACTGCTGAATATACTGCTCACAGTTCTTGCTTTATTAAGCGGTCTAAAAATATTCAAATTAATGTGATAAGTGAGTATAAATATCAATCTCTCTCTCCCCCTCTCTATGAGTGCTACAAAGGTGCAAAGCTGCCATTTGGGAGTACATACTTAACTCCGCCAAGAAACTTGAGTTTTAGCTTTGAGGTTATCTTTTGTTTTTGTGTCTACTCTTGTTTATTCTAGTGATTCATTTTAACTACTAAATGCTGTATAGGTATTGATTATTTTAAAATTTATATATTTATTGAAATATGTAGAGTGAAATTAGTGATTATGATCTGTAAAATATATCATATGATCTGTAAAAAAGAGTTGATAATGTTGTAATCTACTTATTGCTTTTCATCAGTTCATCATGCATGTACAATCCTGGAATTGATTCGTACTGTCTGGCTATTATAGCTTGGTGTTGCTGGCTACATCAAACACCGGTAAGCGACTTTGGATTTCTGTCGTGCACTGTCTGGGCAGTGTAGACTGACATTGCTAACTTCGTCAAGAATATCAAGATTACCATGGAGGTGGATTTACTGACTCTCTCTCTCCCTCTCTCTGGTTGGTGTGCTTTTTGGCATTTCTGGGTAGTTCACCAACATGTGATTCTGTACATGGGTTAATAATATTTGGTCATGCTGCTTTGTGTTTCTGACTGATATATATCTGAATACAACCCTGGAGTCAAATTCAAACCTTCTGAATATGCTGGATGCGTTTCTGTCTGCTTGAACCAGCTTCAAATGACCACAGAGCTATATTATCACTTTCTGGCAATCCTAGTTGGCATCGCTGGCTGTTGAACCACGTCGAGATACTATCTGTCATGGTAGTATTCAAAATGTTACAATTACTTGTGTTGTATGTATTTTTTAAATAACTTTCAATTTAAATGATAAGTGTTAGTTATAAATTCAGTAATATAATATGTTTAATTACTTGCGGATATCTTTTTTGTAATTGTTTGATATACTTATAGTTATCTATTCGTAACCAAACAATGTGACTAAATGTTATTTTGCAGTGTTCATATTCAAATCTGCTTTATTGAAAATTATTATTCTAAGAGATTAATATTCATGAGAAGATAATCGTTCCAAGCATACCATAATTACTTGTAAGTATGAGTTACTAATATATTTTTCTGTATGTTCAGGTATGCAAGTAATGCTACATTACTTGGCATCGCTTGTGCATCTGATTACCACAAAAGCTATTGATCGTGTTGATGGCTATCTTCGAACGAAATCAAATTGAATTGATTGGCAGTACTGCTTTATTATTATTGATTCAGTGTTTTCATCGGGTGAACTGAAGTGAAAAATAATTAATAATTATTTGTGAGTATAAGTTTTTAATATCATTTCTTTTGTTTTATTATGTCTATAGAGAATACTACAACTGTATATATTACAATATGCTGGAGGAAAGAGTAGATACCAGGGCACTATTGTTATACGACACCTACACTGAATTTTTGTTAATGTACAACTCAGGTACAATTATTTTCATATAATTCATGTGATTTTATGTAATTAATGCAAATAATATTATTTTAGATGCAGTACTTATAGAATGTAAATTATACGCTATACATAATCTTGCAGAAGACCCCGCATTGATCATTTTCACAAATGAAAAGAATGTGGATGCATCACGAGAAAACATTTCGAGCGATAAAAGGAGTGCTACGAATTTCCAGCACTGTAAATAAGCATTCTAGCATGTATAATTTCATTAGTAGAACTACAATTCTAGCTTTTTGCATTGGTACTTCATTAACGGCAGGCTAGACACCGATTTTTCCGATGCAGGACTCCGATTCCGCTACAATTTAATGCTTGCTATGCTCAGGGAAAACTGCACGATGCTAAAATGGACTATTATCCCACAGGTAGGCGTGACATGACGGATTAATGCAGTTAGCGCAGAATATAGAATATTTATTACACTGTATTACATACTACTATCTAGTTCAACGATTTAGCAGATATTGTCTATAGATAATATGCATAATAGTGCAGAATGATCGGTCAAGCCGCAATAAATTGTACCTGAACCCATTCGAAGACTTACTATAGCTTGTTGAGTGTATTAGATAAAAATTAAATATTTTGCCTGGTATCGGTGTTTGATCAAAATATGAAAATTATCTATTTTAACCATAAGACTGATGAAACTTATTTGAACCTATAGAGCAGCTCATGGTATTTCCAAAAAGTATATTAATTAGCATAATCTTTAGTTTTGTAATTCAAATGCTATTGAAAAAAATTGAAAACAATTTTTGTCTTTGAACTCTCCTGAACCACAAATCCAAACTAAGCGATTAATATACTTTTTGAAAATGCCACTAGTTGCTTTGTACGTTGAAATAATTATCATCATTATTATAATTACAATTGACTATTTTAATATTTTGACTAACATCAATATCAATGCAAAACTAAAAATTTTGATCAATTATATTCGAAAAACTACAGTGGGTGTTCGGATGAGTTCATATATTAGTTTATTTTAATTTAATAAGATATTGTAAACGATTAAGTCTTGGTAATGGTGTATAATCAAAATAAAGTAATATATGAGCTCAGTCAAACACATAGTGTACCTTGTGTTCGGTACATATGAAAATAGTCAATTGTAATGATAATAATGATGATTATTATTTCAACGTACAAAGAAACTAGTGACATTTCCAAAAAGTATATTAATCACTTAGTTTGGATTTGTGGTTCAGGAGCTATAAGAAAATAAAACTGTTATAAAACTGAAAAATATGAACCAAGACTAAAAATTGTTTTCAATTTTTTTCAATAGCATTTGAATTATAAATCCAAAGATTATGCTAATTAATATACTTTTTGGAAATACCATGAGCTGCGCTATAAGTTTAAATAAGTTTTATCAGTTTTATGGTTAAAATAGATAATTTTCATATTTTGACCAAACACATATACCAGGCAAAATATTAAATTTTGATCTAATACACTTCACACGCCATAGTAAGTATTCGAATGGGCTCAGATACAATTTATTGCTGCTTGACCGATCATTTTTCACTATTATGCATATAATTTATAAATAATATGTACTAAATTGTTGAACTAGATAGTAGTATGTAATACAATGTAATAAATCCTTCTTAAAATTGAGAACAGAGAAAAGTGAAGCCGACTAAAACGAGTTTTGATTGGTGGCCTGAAAAAAGGCGCAAAATTTTAAATTTTAGATTTTTGATAGGATTTTAGAGTTTTGTTCCTTCTTAAAATTGAGAACAGAGAAAAGTGAAGCCGACTAAAACGAGTTTTGATTGGTGGCCTGAATTGTGTGCAAGTCAAATTACAACTTATTTTTTAGTTCTGAACATTTCAAAATACTCTGCAACTTATTAAAAAAAAGAAATCCGATGAAAATGAAAAGTACGCGCACCAAAGATTTTATATGATTTCTGTTTTTCAGTAGCTTATTGACTATATGGATCAGAAATATCTGATATAATACTTTTTTGGAAATGTTAAAAGCTGAAATTGGACTTATCATTTTATTACTCGAATTAGCTGAAATCATTCTAAATAATCTTATGGGTGTATGGTAAGCTTTTGCTTCTTTCTTACTGAAAATATCGTTTTCCTACGGAACACGATAATTGGAGTAAAAAGGCATGAATCAAGTTAAAATTTTAGATTCATTTAGTATTTTATATGGTATCTTGATCACGTTCTTTGGGCTGAGGTTCAGTAGGTCAATTAGATTTTAAGTTATTTAAGATTTAATTTCTTTCGAAAATTTTTTTTAATTTATTATAATTTGGTAACTAAACAGGGAAACACTGTTTAAAAACTATCATGATAATAGAGAGTAATAAGAACTATTTACCCTATAAATTTTAAGTAATTCATGTGTCAGATACCGAGAGAAAAATAGTGGAAAAAATGTTTTTCTATGGGACATGCGTTAACTGCAGTAAAAAAGAGTGAGACGTGTTGAAAATTTAAAATCATGTAGGTTTTTGTGGTATTTTGAGTCCTTTTACTAGGCGCTCATTTAGGTTCATTAGATTTTGAGATATTTAAGATTGCATATGTAGTGTTGTTGGAGTTGATGTGGGGTATGTAAATAAGAATGAACGTCTCTTATATACCAGATGCTGATTGTCATCAGAATTGAATTATTTTAATTATTCATTTATATTTAATATCACTAGTATGTCACTAGTATTCTATATTCTGCAGTAACGGCATAAATACGAAATGTCATGATTGTCCATGGCACTATAGCAGCCTTACTGAAAAAAGGCAGATGACAGTCAACTGATGTGACTTTGCAACCTTTAATATATTTATTCTAAGTTGTTTAAAATTAGTCAAATTAAAGAGTAAAAATATAAAAAAAAAAACTATGAAATTCACATAATGGAAAAATCATGTAATCCATTAGGATGATAACACCAAAATTGTAGATGTGAGCTCCAACATTTTTTTTCCATAATTTAATTTAAATAAAAGATTTTTTAAATGTTAAAGAATAAAATTTTTCAGTTTTTGCACCGTGATATTAGCGATCGAGCGTAGCAAGCATATAAACTTGCATTTAAATAATTGAAATAATACGTTGTTATACTTATATTGTAGATTTTTGTATTGCATGGTAGTGATATTAGTATCAAATGCTTTAATATGGCCCTTAGCATGTGTATTACTTTTAGCATACAAATTAAATATAGTAGATTGGCATCGAATAAAAATATGTTGAAAATCATATTTTTTAATATTTTTTTGTAATTATTAATGAATATGAAGAAAAAACGTTATATTAATTAGTAAGATTTCAAATACGTCTAAGGAAATAACACTAAATGCAATAAAAATTATAAAAAAAATTACAGTACGATATAAAACCATCAGAAATACTGATTTGTTGCATGTGCAATTTGTCTTTTCTCTATTACTCGCACTTTTTTTTTTAATAATGCATGTTCACTTTCTTTTGTATTACTAAATTATTACTATTTAGTTCAATGATATACAGTAAAAAAAAAGTATATGGAATAACAATGAAATGAATATTTACACAATGAATATATGTATGAAAAAAAAAATTATGCAAACAAAACTGATATAGATTACAGAAACGTCTTTACACAAATTATTTCTATTGCATGCTCTATCGAACACGTTTTTTTATATTTTTTAGTGTATGCTTATTTTTGTTGTGTTTTTTGTTATTATTATAAGTAATTCTGCAAAATAATTGTATATAATATTCAATCAAATATAGAAAATTACAAAGATTGATCAGAAAAAAGAAGAAAATATAGTATACATGGTAAAGTGCATTGTACATATGCCTTCATAATTTATCTCAATGGAGTTCAAAAGAGAATGAACATTGAAATACACAAAAAATATATTTAATATATAATAACAAACAAGTGCAAAAACAACAGTCATATTACCGTTGCAAAAAAATTAATTATTCGTTTGTTGGAATTACTAAAAGTGTTGGAAATTATTATGTCAAAATCACGTAATTTTTATATAACAGTTTGGGATAGGACTATTAAATTCTATAAAATAATATTTTTTATACTTTCTGTTGCTTTAAATAAAATAACAAAATCACAATTTTATCAACAGGGCTGATTGTGTTACATACTATTACCTTTTTTAATTTAGGCGCCATCTACTGGCGGATCTTCGTTCTGATAGATGGCGCCATCATACAATGTCATACCACGTGACGCAAGTAGTATATCCTACAACTCGCGATTTCTGGCTACGGCATCCCCTTAATGAAAAGTAAAAATTATAGGCCTATACTTCTGACTCTAAATTAATTGTATATATTCTGATTTGAAAACACTTTGTACCTTGGTTATTATTTTGTTGATCTTCCAATTGATTTTCATCATTGTTGTTTGTCACGACTCTCTGATCGGATGGTAGTGGGTCTGAAAGGCTCCAGTCAGACATAATACCTCTGAGTTTCTTTTCTTCTGAAATAAAGAAAGAATGCTTACTCTGATCGTTTTATTTGATTTCCGCCAAGTTAGACTGCACTGCAAGTCAAACCAAGCTTAAAAATCAAACACTAGCCCTGCGCCTTCCGGACGCCACACACGTGCTCCCTCCCAGTCTAAGTAAACGAACGCAATTTACTCATTAATTTGCGATGTGGTGATCGCACACGCGTATATCACCCAAGAAAAACACGAAAGAGCCAGTGTAATTATCTTTTAATAATTTTAAATTTTATAGAAATTCAAATTTACTGCACCAACGTTTCATTGAAATTTCTATCAAGGAGTGTTTTCAAAATTTATTCGAGTGCATCTGAACAAAGATCAGTCAACAAAATTTTTAAACTGTTTTATTTACTCGAATAACTCTGATATTCTGAATGGGAACGAGAACAATGTAAATGGAATTATTTTTATTCGTTACGTCTGAATCTGATTAGACCATATATTTTGAAACACGACAGGAAAAAGAATTATCGAGAAAAATCCGTGCACTTAAAGTCTGTTTTGATTCCGAGAGAGAGAGAGAGAGAGAGAGAGAGAGAGAGAGAGAGAGAGAGAGAGAGAGAGAGAGAGAGAGAGAGAGAGAGAGAACAACAAACCGCGCGCTCGACTCTGACAGCGTCGCTAGTCGACGCTCACCTCCCCCGATTCTCGGAATCGGCTCGTGCACGCTTATGCCAGTGAGCGCTCGCACGTTTTATTGTCGCGCGCTTTTGTCTCACTTAGTAGATAAAAAGACACCGCACTGTCTTTTTATCTACTATTATTTACGCAACTCTGAATTTTATATTCGATGCGGTAACACAGCACAACACACTCCCGAAACCGAGCAAAGTAAAAACTATTCTTTTACTGATTCTGATCCCTACTCTGAATACACCTTACAAAAGCTTGTACTTACGTTTTCTTCTGAAATTTTTCCTATAAGCCTCTGATGCGTCTAGTTCGTTTTCCTCTGAACAAAAAGAGAAAAACTCTGCAACTTCTTCTTCTCGGTCCTTCCTCTCTTTCAGCGAGCTGGTCCACAACCTGTTAGAGTGAATCTCTTGGGGTGGAAGGTAGATGGATGCGAGAAAGAAACAGACACTGCCTTTATTATAAACTCTGATTATTGATTCAATGAGCGAGCGGGCGTCGCGACGAAAAGGCGCTAGATAGCAGTAGAGATGCGCAGTCTGCCTGACACGAATCAGGCGGCACGAAGACTTGCCAACACAAATCTTTGACAGAAACGAATTCTCTATGGCGGCGTAAGTCAGGTGGGCCGAGAAAATCTCGCATAGGTGATTTTCGACCGCGCAAATCCGGCGCAGCTTCTTCTCAGCCCTCTCGAACTTCGCCGATATGTAGTCGTTGTAGACATCGTACTGGTGCTCGACGTAGCGTGACTGAAGGAGGAACTCCTCGTTCCTCATGAGCATGCTCAGTCTCTCACCACTCGTCACGAAGATGAAGAACAGCGTCACGTCGTTGTAGACCTTGAAGTTCCTCATCCTCTGCAGCTCACCCTTGCAGGCTACGTAGTGCTCTTGCATGTAGGGCGTCCTGTCGATCAGATGCTCGTCCTGCTCGTCGATCTGCCTGCCTTCGGCCATCCTTAGAGCGGCTAGACGCCTGATCTCATCTGCACCTCAGGCCCCGGTCGCCTGCCGCTTTATCATTTGGAAGGGCGTGCAGCAGGGTCGTGACGACCTCGGGCTGTGCCAGTAGCAGCTTCATCAGCTCCTCGTGGCCCGCGCCAATGACCGAGTGCAGGTAGGTGTGCTGCATGTTGTCGGCGTGCACCAGCTGGTATCACACTGCTGATTCACATTGGCGCCCCAATGAATCAGCAATTCGGCCGCTTGGTGATCATGACACTGGAGCATCGCTAACCGCAGCGGTGAGGACGTTTCTGTTCTCCGACTGAAAAGCGAAAAAAAAAATTTTAATTTTAGTGTGCAAATGCTAACTTTTTGATTCGAAAGATTTGTCCGGCTTGAATAATTACCTTGGGTCCCGATTGACATTCGCCTCGTGCTGCAGCAGGATCTTCATTATCTCGATGTTGATTTTGGCGACTGCGACTCCAGGGCCAGGTTTACATGCGACGGATACTTCGAAAGCAAAGCCTCCACTCCAGCCCAGTCGTTCATCTCAATCGCCAAGTTGAGCATGTTGTACTTGTACTTCGAGTTGGAATACATGATTCCCTTTTTGACAATCCAAGTATAATCTCGAAACAAACTTGTGTTTCACTGCGCCAAACAGAGTCACTACGAGAACTTACGAATCTGCCTTTAGTCGGACTATTTCTCTCGAAGCAGTGAATCTTTCCGGAGGGTGTCGATTTTCGAACTGAGAACAAATCTTTCGTATCGAGTGAGGGCTGGCATGGAAAATGGAAAATTCATAGGTAGAGGGGTTGAGAAATTCGTACCATCCCCTCTCAGGGTAGAGGGCAGGTATGCGCTTCTACTGGCGAAACACCAATGACCCCCATAGAGGTGGGGCTAAGGCGGGGCAGGTATAAAGTGCGGCTTGACGGGAAACCGAAGATGCATCAATACGAAAGAGAGTTGTGAAATTTTATTATCTTTCCCGGAATGAATTTAGGACTAAAACTTTGACCTGGCTTTAAATAACTGCGGATTACTAGCCTGAAAACTCTCCCCTAAATAGAAATTCTGGCCTAGACAATAAAACTTTCCCTCTGCTCTAGTGTCTAGGTATACATATGGGGAATTTTACGGGAAAAATACACTTTTTTAACTTTAAAAACCGTAAAAAAGAATTGTAGGGGCATGCGCTTGAAACACTTATTTTCTAATAGTACATGTTTGAAACAATACAAAATCACATTCCAACACTCAAAAAGTGATACTGTTCTCTTGGCCCCTCTTATTCGCGCTGAAAACTAGGCATTGTTCAAGGGCATGTACTTGAGGGGCTGTCGGAGGAGCAACCGAACGGTGCCATCGCAACGTTCAAGTGGCGCTGCGGTCATGTGGCAAAATCCCAATTGAACAACAAATACAACAGAACTGCATACTTGAGAAAAAAATCGCTCTTTACCGCCCTTCATTTTATCTTGAAGTAATGGTAACTTGTATAAAACATGGTATTAAGTGCATATTTTCGACGTAATATTAAAATTACGATATGACCTACCAAGCTACGGTGACTGTATATAAATTCAAGATGGCCGCTTGTTCGGCTGCTCTGTTGCTGTAACGTAATTCCAATACTACCTCGAAAATGTCTACTCAATGCGATGTTTTGCACCAGTTACTATTACTTTAAGATAAAAGGAAGGGCGGTAAAGAGCGATTTTTTTCTCAAGTATGCAGTTCTGTTGTATTGCTTCCTCCTAAAGGAAGCTTTGTGATAGTAAAATTTTGAGTTTCCTCAAAACTTCTAGAAAATACTTTTTACTGCGTTAGAAGTTTAAATCAAGTGTTTTTGGAAAATGTCCGTATGGATATGTGTATCTGTGTGTGTGTATGTGTGTGGGTGTGTGTGTGTATATGTGCGTGGATGTGTGTGTGTGTGTGTATGTATACCGTAATATTTCTGGAACTACTTTGTTAATATCAATAAAATTTGACATGCATATATATTTTTGGATTCTAAATTCAGGAAAAACATCTATTTTTTAATTTCTTAACTATATTTTCTTTTATGGCCATTTTTTGATTTTCAAAAAACACTATTTTGCGTTTTTTTCAATCATTCCATTGTTACAAACAATTCAGCTCTAATGCATTTAAAAGAGAATAAAATTACCTACTTTTCCTCGTTTGGTGCTCGGGATTGACCGCTTTGTTCTGCAGATAAAATGAAAAAGGCGATTTTAAAAATTCATATCTCTGAAAGGAAACGTCATAACCTAGCGAAAAAAATTATGTCAATGGGTCACATGTCAAACTATATTCCATTAAAATTTCAAGTGATTTGACTACTTATTTTTTCAGTAATAAATCGAAAAATGAATAAAATAAGTTTTTTTGTGCCTCGATTACGACGCAAAAAGGCCTTATTGCACTTGAGATTTCGGGAAAAAGTTTTATGTGTTTTGTCTAAGTTTACTGCACAGCTTTCAAGCCCCTATGATTCGTAAGATATCAAGGATTCAATTTTTTTTGAAAATATTTGTTTTCTTATATCTCTAAAACAATGTAGTTAAATGCTTCAAAATTTTATTTGGTGATTCACTATATAAAAAGCTATCTCCTGTTATAAAGCGGTTTTCAACCAAAGAGCTAAATTGTAAAAATCGTTTTCTTGAAAATTGCGCGAGCGACGAACGGCTGCACGTCGCAATGCCCTCCCCTAAACCAAAGTTCACATGGAAATTTGGATTACCTGGTAGACTATCTCACTCTGGATGGGCGTCACTAGAACCTCCTTCGGGACGGTGGCCTCTGATCTCCCAGCTCCGTTTTGAAAATACCGCCGCGAAGACTACATCCCGCCAAGACGTCGTCATCCAAATGCGAATACTATTCGTTTCCTCGAATTGAGAGCTCGACTAGGTCATCTTCGACGTCAAAGAATTAGACGTAATATTGAAGACCAGACGCAAAATCTTCTTTTTCTTGCAATTTTAGCAATGGTTCATTTAGATCCGCATATTACGCTACGAACCATTCAACGTGAACTGGGTGTACCTCGATCAACTTATAGTAGATATCTGAAGTTTGCCAGATACCGTCCATATTATATCACACTGAATCAAGATTTAAATGAGCAAGATCGTCAGCAGAGAGTACAATTTTGTCAGTGGGCAAGAAATCAAATTAGAAATGAGCCCAATTTTTTCCAATTCGTGATGTCCAGTGATAAATCTACTTCCAACAGCATTGGACATCTGAACAGACATAACAGCCATTACTGGTCTGCAATAAATCCAACTGGATGCAACAAATTGATAATCAACACCGTTGGAATATTAACGTTTGGTGTGGCATAATCAATGGATATTTAATAGGCCCATATTTTTTTGAAAGTAATGTAAACAGTGAAAGTTACCTGAATTTGAACTTCCAATCCTACAAGAACATCTTGATATGAATACAAGATATAGGATGTGGTTCCAACAAGATGGAGTTCCACCACATTACGCAAGGATAGTACTGAATTTTTTGAATGATCGTTTTCTAAATCGTTGGATACGTAGGGATGGTCCAATTGCATGGCCTCCAAGGTCACTTGATTTAACTCCATTAGATTTTTATTTGTGGGAATACCTCAAAGATACAGTTTATAGAGAAAGACCAACTACTGCTAACGATACGTCTTAACGAACGTACAATTTTCCGCTCTTTCCATTGCCGCTATAAAAAAAAAGTTTTCCATTTAAAAAATCAAAGTTAACCTTCAAATGACCTTGAAGACGCGTTCAAGGTCAAATCTAAGGTGTTGTTTAATTTATTGCTGTGTGGCGCCGAGGTATATAACCTCACCTGCTAACCACGTGGAGCAGCGGTGGCTCCCCTGCGGGGTTAGCCGGAGACTACGCGGGTAGAGTACCGCCACTGCGTTCGGACAGGTGTTGTTGGGCTGCTGTACCAACACAGCCGTCACGCATCTCCTCCTGTAAGCACCAGGAGTCGCGTCGCGACCCGGGACACGAGATCGAGACGAACACCGCGCACGACAATAGAGGAACTGACGAGTGCGCACGAAGCAACGCCGACGCCATACTGGAAAATACGCGTACGGTTATATTAGAAGCTCGTTGTTATTTAAGTCTATTCATTGTCTCTATTACGGAAATTGTTAATTATTAACGTTGTTTAGCCACGAATAATATCACGGTTGATTTCTAAATACAATATCACGGGTAAACTTGTATACGGACTAATTCAGTTTCGTATTGGGGGTTGAAGAATATATGAATTATTATATCCAGCATAAACAGTGTGTTAATAGGCTTTATTTCTACACCTTTGCCACGCCAGGCATAATCGCTTCTATACCTATACATTCTCCCCCTCTATACGTTGCAGATGTAAGAGTCCGCGGTACCAAAATCGAGTCAGAAACAAGTGTAAATGATTGTTAGCGTCACCGAATAGGTTATAAAGCGCAACATCACAATATATATATATATATATATATATATATATATATATATATATATATATATATATTTATTTATTTAGAAACCAGACAAAGAATGGTATTCCAGCAAGATGGCGCAGCG
>QLSS01001260.1:849-11207 GCA_024372645.1 Trichomalopsis sarcophagae
GAGTATTTCAAAGAATACTAACTAAAGTACTAGGAGATTTATTGGAGGAAGAATTCTGTTATGTTTATATTGATGACATAATTATAGTATCAAATACAGTAGAAGAACACAACGAAAGATTTAACCTAGTAGCACAAAAACTAAGAGAAGCGGGACTTAAATTAGAAACAAGTAAATGCAATTTTTTCCAGAAATAGGTAGAGTTTTTAGGCCACATTATTAGTGAGCGAGGAATGAAAACAGATCCAAAGAAAATTGAAGCCATAACAAAATTTCCAATTCCACGAAACGTTAAAAATGTTCGAGAATTTTTAGGGTTAGCAGGCTACTACAGAAGATTCATACAAAATTTTACAGAAATAGCTAAACCGATTATACAATTACAAAAACAAGTAAAATTTGAATGGAAGAAAGAACAACAGCAAGCATTTGAACGATTAAAGGAAGCTTTATGTACGGCACCAGTACTACAGTTTCCAGATATGTCAAAACCATTTATTATAACAACAGATGCATCTAATTATGCACTTGGATGCGTATTATCACAAGGAGAGATCGGAGAGGACAGACCTATTGCATTTGCGTCAAGAGTATTGAAAGCAGCAGAGAAGAATTATCATACTTATGAGCGTGAAGCCCTTGCAATCACGTTTGCAGTAAAAACATTTCGAAATTATATTTATGGCAACAAATTCAAAATAATTACTGACCATAAGCCTTTATTATCATTCAAATCAGCAGATAAAAACAGTAGAGTTCAAAAATGGAGATTACAATTATTAGATTATGACTATGAAATTATTTATAAACCGGGAAAAATTAATACAAATGCGGACGCATTCTCAAGAAATCCAGTAGAAAACATTCAAATAAATGTGGTTACAAGAGCTCAAAAAGCAAAAGAACTAAAAACATTAGATACTAGTGAAATACCTACCAATGAATTGAAAATTCAAAAACTAAATGATGAACGGATTAAATTTAAAGAAAGGAAAAATAGCAAGAAAAAGAAAAACAAAATCAAAGCAGTTAAAAACAAAGCGAAAATAGAAGAACTTACGAAATCAAAAACATGTGAGAAAAAAATAATAAATACGGAAACCGACAAAAACATCGTTTATACAAAAAAATCTATACAATTTAGGAAAGACAACATCGCACACGTCATAAATAAACAGGGGAAATCTTTAGACCAAAAAACGGAGTGGCTACTAAATAGCAAAAATGCTACGGCTGATAAATACTTAAATATAAACGAAATTGAAATTATTAATTTAAATTCAAAAAAAGTATTTATAATATGCATGGATACAGGCCAAGCAGCAACCAGGGAAAAAGAAAATGTATACAAAAATTTTGAGCTTCTGAGAGAAATCATGATACGCAAAAAAGTTAAAAGTTTTAGCATTTCTAAGGATCTAAAAATAAATAACATAAATTGGCCGGAAATAGAAGAAATTTTAACTAAAGTCTTCCAACATTCGGATATAAAAGTAGTCATTTGTCTAAATTATATAGAATATGTTGAATTAAAAGATAGAGATAAAATATTCAATTTAAATCATTCAAGTGCTATAGGGGGTCATTCTGGAGTAAATAGAACATTTAATAGAATTAGAAGTAAATATTTTTGGGAAAAATTAAAAACAGACATCGAAAGTAGAGTTAAAAATTGTGAAGATTGTCAAAGAAATAAACTAAAAAGGGTTAAAACAAGACAACCAATGATAATAACCGATACACCTTTCAAAACATTCGATAAAGTAGCCATGGATATAGTAGGTCCATTAAATCTAACAAAGAATCAAAATAAATATATACTGACAATACAGGATCAGCTATTTAAATTCCTAATAGCCGTACCGTTAGCAGATCAAACTGCAGAATCAGTTGCTGACGCGTTTATAAAAAATTCATATGTATTTTGAGTTCACCTAAAGTAGTTTTAACTGACAGAGGAGCAAATTTTACAAGTAAACTCTTAAAATCAATCGCAAAAAGATTTAAATTCTCAAAGATTGAAACAACAGCATTTTCTCCTCAGTCTAATGGATCATTAGAAAGGGCTCATCATCCATTATGTGAATATTTAAAAATTTTAGCACGAAAAAAATAGAATGGGACGAATTACTAGAATTAGCACAGTTTCATTATAATACAAGTGTACATAGTGCTCACAAATTCACGCCACCTGAACTTGTTTTCGTTTTCGCTTATCCTCCTAGACTACCTTCAAGTGAAGCTTTAAAGGCATCCGAACAGTAGCCAACATTTAATAATTATATAACAAATTTAGTAAAAAATATGCAAGATATTGCTACTCTAGTACGAGAAAATCTGATACTCGCGAAAGAAAAATCGAAAAAATATTATGATAGATTTATAAATCCAGTAAATTTCGAAAAAGGGGACCAAGTTTGGCTCATAAAAGAACCAAAATCCGGAAAGTTAGAAAAAAATCAAAATTTGGGACCGTTTGAAATACTAGAGGTCGGCGAGAATAGCAATATCACAATAAACAAAAATGGGAAGCGAAACACAGTGCATGCTAATAAACTAATTATTTATAGAAAGAAAAACTAATATTATTTTCTGTTTTAGGAAAAATAATCATGATCATCAACATAATAATTTTTACTGCAATCATTAAAGTAACTATCGCAGTTATTGGATATGACTGTGGATCTGCAACACCGAATATTACGACATTTTCGCTACTCGACTCTGGAGAATGCGATTTCCACACCACGTAAATAAACTCGACAAACGTCGCTATAGAACTCGTCCAAATAGCAGACTTCAGGACGGTACCAATTATTCAATGTAAAATCGAAATTCATAGAACGATTTTCAACTGCGGGATATTCGGGCATCTTATACCAACAGAAAATGCAGAGCAACAGTACATTGAAGAGATAAGTCATGAACAATGTAAAGCTATTCATGAAACAGGTATTTTTAAATATGACAACATTCATACTATATCAAATTTAAAAATAAATGCAACAACGACGAAAGGCATAGATTTCGCAGGAAGTGCGGAGGGCAACTCTTGTTCAGGCGCTTCCTACGCCGATAGTTTTGGTTCTTGCACTGAGAGACTTTCGGCGTAACGGCTATATCGTAGCAGGAGCAACCGAAGCGCTGCAAATCGGAGTAGTGGCTACTCCGATTCGGCGCAAAAACTCGACACAGCAAAATGTCGTATAAAGCATAAATTCGGGTGTATCGAATATATTGATGATAGAATTGTTGGAAATTGTTGCTTAAACAACGTCAAAAAGCTGAAGCATTAACATTTTAACCATTTCTAACAAAACAAAAGAGATTATCGTAAGAGATATTCGTTTATAGCTCATGAGAGAATTTTGAGGTTATGTCGTCTGCTAAACAGGGCTGCGACCAGGTGGAGCCGCTGCTTCACTCTTTGGCGCGTTAGCTGCGCCGAATCGGAGTAGCTGTTACTCCGATTGCAAGAGTAGCGCCTACTACCACATTTTGAGGTACCACTACACTTGCAGGAGTAGCAGCTACACCAAAAGTCTCTCAGTGTGGAATAAAGTGTTTGTTCATGGCTTTATAAAAATCACATTAATAGGAAATACAGCTAGAGTAAACTTAAATAATGATAAGTTAATGTTAAATTCAGGAGTAGTATGTAAATTTTCGGATAAAAACTGTATGGATATGGAAGGCGGTCATACATTTTGGGACATTCTGCCTACAGGCGAATGCTTTAAAAATTCGTACGACATTTTATTTAAAGGTATTGCGACTAAATATACTAGTAACGAAAATAAAGAAATTGTTTATGCTGTTAGATCTAATGATATCACATTCGCGTTATCGACTAAAAATAAAATAATGCATTGTAATAGAGAATTCATAAGAACAGAGCACCCAAAATTATTTATTGCAGAGAGAGATAGCAAATTAAATATGTATTTTTACGAAACCGATAGAGTAAGTAGTGATCATTCTGTAAATTTAGATTTATTTACTTATGTAAACTCTAAGTTTGTATACATTGAGAAACATTTAAGAAAACAAATCAATAATTTATACGTAAATATAATCACGGAAAAATGCGAATTGGAAAAGAAGGTTATCCAGAATTCCCTATCCTTAGCCACGTTAGCACCAGATGAATTTGCCTATAACATCATGAAACAACCAGGATATATTGCAAAAGTTGCTGGAGAAGTAGTACATCTCATAAAATGTATTCCAAAAACAGTCAAGATCTTACATCTAAATGAATGTTATAATCATTTAACAGTATTAGCAGGAAATGAAACTTGGTTTCTAACACCAAAAACTCATATTTTAATAAAACGAGGCATGCAAGTAGATTGCAATTCTATAATACCTACATATTATAAAATATCCGAAGAATGGATAAAGTTTGGACCAAAACCTATTAAAACAGAAGCACCGAACGTGTTAAATAAAACCAAATACGAAAATCGGCTGGACTTTTGAATCAATAGAAGGACTAGCTACGAGTGGAGTGTATTCACAAAACGACCTGGATAAATTACATCAGCAACTAATGTTCTCGATGGAAAAAGCATCACTTTTAAACGTAATAGCAAGAGAAATGGCGGGAGAACACACGTCAGGAGAAATTTTTACAGAAAATACACTAAAACACATTGCTGATAGCACCTGGCATTTAATAATCGAAAAACTAATGACATGGGGTTCATTCTCATCCGCATTTATAATGATATTGATAATTCTGCACATTGGAAAATTAATTATTGATACAATTATAAGAGGATATACTCTCCACACGATTTACGGATGGTCCATACACCTGATTGGAGCATTATTTAGCTCTATCACGCATATGCTAATATCACTGCAGAATAATCCAGTTAAAAAGGAATGCAAATCAAAGCAGAAGAGAAACGAAAGGTACGAAGAGACAGAACTACAAGAAGTAAAAGTCATTCCAGTTCCAATTTCAAGACCTATACAACCACCTCCTATCCCACACAGGCCACCAAGCATCACACCAGTTAAACCTACTATTCCTGTCGCGAAAAATAAAGGAATTTTTTCTTTAAGTTTAGATTAAATATAAAAATTTCTTAAATGCTTCCAAATGATAAAATAAAAAAATCTTTTGCTTGTAAAAGCGGCCCTACTGCGATACTTGGGCCCCGAGGATTTACATCTAACGATGTAATTTTATCTTTACGTTAAATATTAATTTATGTAGAAATAAAATTGTAAACATTATTAGTGATTTAAAACTTTAGTTACATTTATAAAAATAAATTATACTTTATAACCATACGAAAGGAAGAGAAGAAAACTTACACAGACACGGACATATTTTCGATAACCAGCCTTTGGAGGTATTGGAGAAGGCAAGTGTTCTCTCTTAGCCTTCTTAGCAGCTCGTATGTACTGCCAATCCTGAAACTGAATTGATATATTTAGCAACAGCTAATAAAATAGCAATAATACTTTTAAAATAAATTATAAAAAAATACTTACGCATATGGGCGCATATCGCTTTGGTGGAAAGCCGTACATTTTTACTATGCGAATTGTAAAAATAAACTGTACTCACCGGTTGTTATTACTTACCTTTTATAAGCAAAATCCGTCTACTAAACACTTTTGTAACGCTGACCTAATCGAGAGTCAACGAACTTTAATTCTTCAGTACTAAGCATTCTTAGCGGAGGGTTTGAATTTAAATTATAACGTTACAATTTCCATTGCAATTGATTCTCATTAATTGCAATGTTTTGGGCCCCGAGGTGTGACGTCCTGTGATTTATTACATAAATTTATTCAAAACCTAAAAAGAATATAAACGTTGAAATTCAAACTCTCCCAAGAAGAATGCATTGCACGCACCGAAAAGTTTCGACACACGGCCGAATACAGGCCACTGACGAATCAGCATATCAGCAATTCGGCCGAATGCAGGCTACTGACGAATCAGCACATCAGCAATTCGTGACGTCTTACGCGAGCGCTACTTTTTATGTATACAATTTCCGAAATTTTAAGTTTGTAAATACTACAAAAATTGCATTGCGAACGAAGATTTTAAAAAGCCTTGCATGTACTCAATTAAGCAGTTCATATACAGACACGGGCTCCGTACGCGTTGTCCGACAATTGACGATATATCAGTGAAAACAGTTTATCGTTATAAATCCAAATACCTAAGTTTTATTCTCACTATTTGTGAATAATATTGTAATTCAATTTGATATATATATATATATATATATATATATATATATATATATATATATACACATATAGTTAAATAAACTACATAGTTACTGTGAATATAATGTATCGAACGTTTTATAACCATTCTTTTATACCCAGCACGACCTCAAGTCTACATCTTGGCAACTGAACTCAAAGGTAAGTTCTTTCATTTACTTGACCTATAGAGAGCATAGACATAGTGGCTCCCGAACCTATTAATAAGTCAACCGGTCGTGGTAGATGGAATTGAGGATCTGCTAAACGAACGTTACGAGGTACACTAATTGACTCGCGCGGAAAAACCTCCTCTGGGGTGATGCTAGTGATCGTGGGTACAGTTAGAAATGTCAACTGCTTGCTATAATTCGAGTGAATAGACTTGAAATAGGCGTCAACGCAGTGTTTGGTATTGGTGTGCATGCCGTCAATTACACCGACGGGAATTGAGCACGATCGAGTTGGAAGACGCAGTCGATTGGCTAACTCGATAGTCATAAAGTTAGCGGTTGCGCATGTGTCCAGCAGCGCGCGCACTTCGGCAAATGCACCGCTTGCATCCCTAATTAAAACTTTTGCACTCATCATGAGTTGAGACTGAAGAGCCCTAGACACCGTGCTAAAAACGCCTGCTCCTAGTCATGACTTATCAGCCATGGGATTAGCCTTCAAGTCAGAATGTATGAGAGAATTGTGCGCTTTGTCGCACTTCTTGCATTTACGCTCTTCGCATTTACCCTCGTGCGATCGCAGGCATATGCGGCACAATTTTTTAGTCTGCACCGCGTCCCAACGCTGCTGTACGGACAAATTTCTAAACGTAGGACAACGATAGATTGTATGCTCGCCTTCGCAGTAGTAACACGCCAACGTAGGCGTGGTTGCAAGCGCTCGAGCTTGATCGCCAATACGTCGGAACTTAGTTCCTTTTCCGCTCTGCCCTGCTGTCCGCTTCGCTGGCGCCTTGGCATCTTTCGCTTCACCTTCCTGTGCGTACAGGTAGTGACTGGTCTCCTGCAAGAACCTGAAAAATGACTCAAGGTCGGGAATAGCATCGATGGACGTCTTCTTTATCCACTTGTCCCTGATGGTGGTCGACAAAGCTCGTTCGAGAGCACGGATCACGACATAATCTGAAGGAGCGATCCCAAGGATTTTCAAATCCACCAAATGCTGCCGAACCGAATTCTCCATTTCCTGCAGCGACCGATGCGAAGCCTCGGTGAGAACAGGATACGCAAGAATTGCATCGATGTGAGACGCCGCGATCAGCCGGACGTGCTCGTACTGATTCCCTAAAAGTGTCCAAGCTTCCTCGTAACTGTTCTCGCCAGGAGTTAGGATATCTAAGGAATTAGCCGCCGCCCCTACCAACGACTTTTTCAAATAATGGAAAGCGGTGATGTTATCGACGTTCAGCCTCATCATCTCGTTCCTGAAAGTAGTTTTGAAGACGTTCCACTTCTCTAGACGACCGTCGAATTTTGGCAGATCGATAGTTGGCAACCCCGAAAAACGAGAGATATCGAGCAGAGTAGAATGTCCCAAAGGAATGGTAGTTTCGTTAGCGGAAGTCTTGCGTCGCATGTCTTCCTGGGATCAGACGAACGTGGCCGCTCTGAAATAAAAAGTCTTCAAATGTTGAAACTTTTCCCTCTCAGCTTCCTTGTGGACTGCATCTAGCTGGTAAAACAACTCGCACAGATTGTTATAGCACGAGACAATCTGCTCCATGCGCACGTGACATTTGGAAAGAGAAACGGATTTCGACTTTATCAGGGCCGAAATATCAGTCAAGAAATCGTTGAGATGTTCGGTCTGATTGTTCCATCGTTGTACTAGCGCATCCATGTTGATAACACCTAGCGTGTATGCACTGACTTAAACAAAAATATTCGCTTCTACATCACCCCACGTCCTGCTAAGCCGATTAACTCGTGTGCGCTGGCTTTGACGCGCGCGAATTCCGGGAACCTGCTCTGCGCTGCTTGCCGCGGCGCCGTTGCGCGCCAAACAAATGCCTATCGCTGCGCGTTGAAACTTGCACGGCCTTCGCGGTTTTACACTTCAAAAATGCCGCTTTTCCTGAAAGCGCGTATAATGCCTATGCGACCGGACTCTTTGTTAGAGGACACCTCGCCCTCCCTAAATGCTTTTGTTGAAGATGATTTTCAGAAAGAATGTTACTTATCTTTCAATTAGTAGCCGATGCTGAAGTAGCCACTGAGGAGATGACCCTGGGGACGACGTGGTTGCGATGAACTTGCGAAGGCTTCGGAGAAACCCTTTGTCCTTGGCTTCTTTACCGTAGATGGACGTTTGTCGAGATCGTCGTTGCATCCACACCTCACAGGAGGCACCATGAAAAGACGCGCGCGAAAATCCCGCTTGCTAGATTCCCTCGCAACGGGGGGAGTATGTTCTGTCGGGTTTCCTCTGGGGCCAAGTTCAACCGAGTCGACGGTGTTGATGCTGGCTCCGGAAGACTCGGCATAGAGCAGGTGGCGACACCTCCGGTGCTTGACGGGAACGAGTAGGGATCTTGACTTGCTGCGCGCGCAGGTAGCGCCGCCGGCCTCGTGTCGCCACCTGCTCTATGCCGAGTCTCCCGGATCCAGCATCAACACCGTCGCCTCGGTGGAACTTGGCCCCAGAGGAAACCCGACAGAACAATGTATTTTATGCTTTGTATAGAAGCACAAAATTCAACATTGATATGGCATTTATACTTCATTAATAACAACTTATTATATGGTACAACCATTGAATTATCAACTGGAATTTTCTCATTATATTTAGTTTTATAAACATGATTATCAGAAGTATTATTTGTTCTTTTATATTGTAGGTAACAATTTTTTTGTATTGTAGTTACATCAGCAAAAGGTTTCGGAAAATTTTTTATACATTCTTTCTTTTTATTATTCAAGCATTGACTCTGAGTATTATGTGGTCCATGTAGCATATGTTTGATAGTTAATTTTTTAAGTTTTTCGTTATTTGAAATTATTTCAGCAGATATGTGTTTATCAATATGTTCAGATGTAATGATTTTATTATCAGGATGCAATGTTATTAAAATGTGTGCATGTGGTAAACCTCGTTTTTGAAACTCAACTGTATAAAAATAAGCTAATACTTTACCAAAAATATTTTTACGGGTTATATCATTCATTATTGACTGTAATTTTGTGTGAAATAATCTAACGGTGATATGAGGTACATCATTTGGATTATTATTCTTCGGAAATTATTTTAATATTAATTTTAATTCTTTCCATTTTCGATTACATGTTACTGTTAAGAATAAATCTGGTCTGCCACATTTTCGCATAATAGCCATTGCATCTTGATAGTGTTGTTGCATATATCTGGGACTTCCAATATATGTTGATGGTAGTATAAAAATATTTCCAATTTTTTCTTTTATTTCAAAATTTTTAGAAATATTTGAAGCACTATTAACTATTGCATCTAATAAGCCTTGATAACATTCTATTCTTAACGTGTTTTAATTATGTCTTAAATAATTCAAACGATTGTTTTCTATCATCACGTAAGAATGTATAAAAAATTGTTGAGTTGGTCGATAGGCAAGTCTGTATGAATAATATTGCAAAAGAGTAATTTTTTTTTGTTCTTTTGATAGATAATTTTGAAAATAATTAGTACTCCATCCTAAGCATCGAGTGGAAACAGCAATGGGAAAACCATCCGATCAACAAATTGCGATAATTTATTCAAATATGTTTCTTGTGACTTTCTGGTAATTCTCTAGGATATACGCAAAGATCATAATTTTCTGGTAAACCTGAGTCTGAAACTATAATAGCACCACATTCAGCTGTTAGTGGTTTGTTATATGCATGTTTTTGTAGCCCGTATTTTCGTAAAAAAATCATTTTATAATTAGGAAGTTTTGAATATTTGATACTTGATTCAAATGCTTATAATTTATAGCTATAGGATTTTTTTTTTAAATCTTAGTCAAAGTTTCGATATGTGTTTTAATTAATTTTTTATTATTATATGCATTTAATCTCTGTTTAACGTCTGATTGGTCATCTCAGAATGTATAAAAAATTGTTGAGTTGGTCGATAGGCAAGTCTGTATG
>QLSS01001261.1:0-12495 GCA_024372645.1 Trichomalopsis sarcophagae
CGGACGAACCCCCAGTTTTGTTAGGGTAATTCTGAGGTTACCAAACTAACAATCAATTATTAATATAAACGCGGGGGGTCAGCTACTCTCCCATACGGAAGAGATTAGTGAAACTACTAATTTATCGCGGCAGAATTGTTTGATTTGGTAAATTTTGACTTTAAATCATTAAAGAAAACAACTTACATGTGTTTGATGGATCACTGGAAAACTAGATCAATGAGGTAGTGGTAAGAACCAAAACTATGACAGCGCTGGGGTTCTGTTTTGGATTTTGTTTTATTCTTCTTTCGATAATTGACGTGACGTACAATGAAATTCAATACAATTGTTCGACGTGAGACAATTAGCAATCCAATACGAAACTCAAAGAAAAATATTAATCAACCAAATCTTTTAACTCTAAAGAAAATAATATCCTTCTTTTTATATTCAATCAACTCTATGTGAAAACTCGGAGAGAAAGCGTCCTGTCTCTAGGAGCGCACACACAGGAATGAGAAGATCGGGGGAGGCAAAGTTTGAAGAGAGCGTCATAACTTTCTCCCACACAGGGTCTTTACTTCTCCTTCGCACTTCAGTTTAGCCGCGCTCTCTCTCTCTCTTACTCATTAGGCCTTATGGGCCTAGCCTACGGTCAACGGCTAAACGGCAGCGTCGACTGTGCACGAGTGCTTTCAGCCGAGGGAGGAGAAGTTTTGTTTTGGTTTTGAGTTAACTTCTCGCGTACGTTAAGTGTCGACGTTTCTGGATTCTTTCTTTCTTTCGTCTTAGTTTGATTTAATTTAATTTAATGTCTCTGAATAGTTATCCAGAAACTTCGTCACTTAACAAGTTGTATTTTTCAACAAATTAACATTTTATTTAAAAACAGCGGCCGTCGCCTCGCGCTCGCCCAAACTGCCTCCCCTCTCTCGCCCGCGCGCTTCTCGCCTGTCAACGCTTGCGATTTTCCTGGATTTCTCGTGATCTGTTCGCGTTTTCTCTCTCGTATGCATTCTCTCTCTCTCTCTCTCTCTCTCTCTCTCTCTCTCTCTCTCTCTTGCACTCGTTTTCCTTACTCGCTCTTCCCCAACGTTCTTCAACTCTCACTCACCCGTGCTTCGGTTCTCTCTCTCTCTCTCTCTCTCTCTCTCTCTCTCTCTCTCTCTCTCTTTCTCTCTCTTTCACTAACACATACACACTCTACCGCTCAATCTCCTTCTCGATCTCCACACTCTCCACTTACTCCTACCTCATGGTCGCGCCTGAATAAGAATCTCTTACACTCGCTTATCGCACTCTTCCTCCCGGGTGGACCTTCCCTCGACCTCGCACGTCGTCTTCCTCGGCAACTCTCCTTCCCTCTCATCCACTTCCTCGGCAACGTGACGCTCGTTCTCTCGGCACTCGTGGCCCTCGTCCACTTCCTCAGCATCGCTCATTCCCCGCAACTTTCTCCACACGCACCACACTCTCGCCCGCTCACGTACGACCCGCTCGGTGAAGATCTCTGCGAGATTCTCTAGCCTCGCGTTGCAGTCCGTCAAACGATTAGAAATTCAAAAATGCTTCGCACACCCCGCTTGACGTTCCTCGGAAAATATGCTCGGCTCACAAAAATAAAGCGTGGCGCACAAACAAAAGACAATCAGCAAAAAACTAACACACAACCGACTCGGCTCGTTGCTTGCGGCACAGTGCCGCGCCGTGCGTCTCGATTCGCGCGCTCAGTCCCGCTCTCCGCTCGCGACCAATCAGCGCGCTCTCCCCTCAGGCCGCGACATCGGCCGACGAGCCTAACAGATAGCTACGAGTCTAAAAATGTGCTGTTTCAGCGGGCTCACCCCTTCTCTTGCAGACCTCGCGCTCTCCACCCGCCCGATTGGTCGCGACGTTGTCGCGCGCGTCTTTACTCTCTCTCTCTCTTTCTCTCTCTCCCTCTCACACACACGGACAAGATTTCGATACTCTGTCACAACAGAGCTACCCTTCGCGCCCGCGACACTCTTTCCCGGAATCTTCTCCTCTATCTGGTCTTCCGCGAACTCTCGACGATTCCACACTGGTCGGCGATTCCCTTGAATCATCTTGTCTCCTCGTTAACGTTCCTTTTTTCTTGACTCGCACAAAAACGAAAGAAAGTCGCGATTAACAATTGCAAAAGACTATTATTATTTATCCGGGAACGAGCGGCCTTGGGACGGATAACATACCTTCGCAATTTTACAAACATAGGATTCTAAAATCGGAAATACTTTATCTTCATTCCATATATTATTACCTAAATAAGTGAATGCTTTTTGACACTCTTTTGTATGATATGTATAAAGGTTTTTTTTTCCTTTTTTTATAAAAGGATGGATTTACCTGTTAATGCATGAAAATCTGGCAGGGCTGTAAATCCTGGTGTTTGTATCGCGTTCTAATACATAAAAAGAAAATTTTAGTTGTTCACCAAAAAACAAATGAAACGGGCATGGCAAGTCATGTAGTAAGTATCTTGAGAGTTTTTCAGTTAAATAAGCCCTTAAAAAATAAAATAATTTTTTGCTTCGTAATGATTAAATATAAACAACTTGACTTTGTTTAATTGATCTTAGTTCTTTTTTATCTGTAATTTCGCGGAAAACATCAAATTCTCCCAACCTTTTACTTTTTTAAAAGTTAATTTTTTTTAGAGATTGTTCTTTCATACTTTTTAAAACTTTTTCTACTGTTGCTAAGTGTTCAAAATTCAAAAGAAATTGTTAATTTTTAGCACCATTTGGCAAATCCTAAAAAAGAATTCTATTTAGTTTAGGGCAGCATATAAGAAGTAATTCATAAGAAAGTGATCAGATAATCAGCCGTCATCAATGCCAAAAGTTGAAATGACTTCTCTCATCTCTTTGTGAAATTGTGCTGCTTTGTCTGATCACTAACTAGCGGATATCATATCATATCTAGGATAATTAGTCAAAAATGAATGAAAAAGCGGAGACTATGCATTTTCGGACTCTAAACTGACATAACTTATAATATAATTTATCACAGAATTCTTGTTATCAATATTAAATTTATTATTCTATACATTAAATGTAAAACCTTCTTTATAACAAAATAACATATTAAATATACCCTGGCGAAAAAAATCACGCGATTAATCGCATGATAAACCACTTGATTTCTCACATGATATATCACATGTAAAATCACATGAGAAATTACTCGTAAAATTTGAATATTTGTTTATATTGAAATAAATTGTTTATTTTCTCTCTAAATAATTATAAAATAGTTGATGATATTGATAATTCAAATTAATAAACCGCAAAAAATTTCCCTGACCAAGACTTGAACCCCTGTCCTCCGCTTGACAATCCAATGTCTTACTACCTGAGCTATTTGTGCTGTTGCAAGTTTCAAACCGTACATAAAATATAATTATATTTATCATTTTATATAGTTTATATGGATACTGTAAGATATATAATGGAAATTTGAAAAGTGTTTATATTATTATTATTAATATATGCTGTATGCGTATAATCTATATAAAATGATGAATATAAATATATTTTTGTGTATTATTAGATTAGGTGTTTGAAACTTACAACAGCACAAATAGCTCAGGTAGTAAGACATTGGATTGTGAAGTGGAGGACAAAGGTTCAAGTCTTGGTCAGGGAAACTTTTTTCTATTTTATTGCGAATTATTTATGTGAATTATCAATATCATTGTAAAGACCGTACTAGATAGTAGGACGGGATGAGCGAGTCCTACAAATAACTATTTATTCGCGAGAACTAGCCTTCGGCTCGAGAGCCTGTTCTATTACTAAAGTTATACGCCGACTGTGGAATTGAGGATGTCCCGCGCTGCTATTCTGCGCGGACACGTATTTTGCGTGCGGACGGTATTCTGTCCTAGGCTGCGTTTGGCGGACGTTGCGTTTATGTCCGCTTAACTCGTCTTGTGAGTGGACGCTAATAGTTAGTCCACAAGTAGAGTACTTTTACCTGGACATCGTTACTGCGAAATTGATTCGAGTTTATTTGTTCTGATTGAGGTTTAGTTATTGTTATCAATTTAGTCCACAATGGTTTTATTTATTGATTGTTATGTTTTATTGGCCCAGAGCACTTCACAGACGTTTAGTTACAGAGTTTACGGAGATTGCTATATTTAGCTTAGGATGTTGTCGTTTTACAGTTGTATTTAGTAAGTTAATCTTATTGATTTATTAATTGTAAACTACTTATGATTTATCTTAACAATTTACTATTATTAATATCCTGCGCTCTCTAGATGGTTCTAATCACCCTTTGTGGCAGATGCTGACTTTATTATCTACACGCGTTTACGTGGCCATTTAAAATAGGGATGGTCAACTGCTCTTGCTAACGCTGTAGATTCCACTCGATGGACCTTAGCTTGTACTTCTCTCTGTGGCACTTATTTGTATTCAAAGAGCTCTCCGGTGTATGCTATACCAAGGGACAGATTTAGCACGCTCCCGAGGTGTTGGACACGAGTCCAAACACTAACACTAGCAAACACAGCCGCTTCCCATTAGAATCAGTTGTAGCCGCCAGTGAGTAAGTCACTACGCAAAAAGGCACTGCGTGGATCGGCTCCGGGGTTTTTAAAGTCTCGGTACCGATTCACGCAGTTATGAAATTTAGATGACAAAGATCGTGGTAGTCCAATCAGCATTCGCCACAAAGGATCGACGCGTACGCCTTGTAGTCGTCTTTTACGCGCACGAGGAGTGCTGACATAGAGGTCAGAGCACTCGCTCCGATTTTCGGCGCTCAGTTGTGTAATGTCGCAGTCGGATGCATCTACGATCCGTATGTATACTCTCTACGTGCTCACACGGTTGCCATTTCGCAGAATGTACAGATATATAATTTAAGAGTATAAACGTAGGACATTACATCATCAACCATTTTATAATTATTTAGATGAAAAATAAACAATTTATTTCAATATAAACAAATATTTAAATTTACCGAGTGATTTCTAACGTGATATATCACATGATCAATCACGACAAATAATCACGTGATATATCACGTGAGAAATTGAGTGATTTATCTCACGAATAATCATGTGATATATCACGTAATTTTTTTCGCCAGGGTAAGTAGCGAATCTTAATATTCAGATTTGGTAAACTATATAGTTTCAAATATGTTTTTTTGTTTTCAGAATGTCAGTTGTGATGTCAATACCTAGATTTGCTTACAATTTACCAAAGTACGTTTTGGGTCTTGGATAGAAACAGATAAAGAATGTCAAAAATGTTTGCAAAAGTTACGAGAAATGTAAATTAATCATACCAGAATCATGTTTGAAGTATGTGTATAAAATATGTTTTTGCATTGTAAATACAAGAAATAATTTTCTAACAATATCTATAAATGTAACAATTTACACTTATTTATTTTATTATTAATCATTAAAAAATAAATATAATTTACAAATATAATAAATATGCACTTAGTATTCTAATAAGAGGACAAAAAGCAGCAATTAGCGACTGAACAGTGTCTCACCCCGACATACATTGCACAGTGGGAAATTCATCAACTTTTATGAATAATTTATTTTAGATTATTTATAAACAAAGTAGAACAAGCAAGACATCATAAAACTCTTGAATTTCTATGTATTAGAAATCATATAGATCAAGGGGCGCGGCAGCGCCCCGATGGCAAGTATAAATTTTTTATAAACTGTACCATCGGTGTCGGTAAATGCGTTTAATTGTCTAATGATTTCTTGTCTGATATGTCTTACAAGGAAAGGTACCCAACCCGAACTCACCGATTTTGATGATTTTCATACATGTTCTAGAACATGAAAAAATAAGAAACACGTATTTTTTTTATCGGCTAATTTTCACTTTTAAGGGGTAAAAACCTCCCCTAAAGTTAACCCCCAAAAAGCGTTTTTTTTAAATATCTCGACTTAAAATTAAAATTTTTCAATGAAACAAATTGGAAGTTATTTCTTACAAAAAGAGCAAGTATTTCATGGTGATTTGAAGAGTAAGGGTAGCATCCTCTATTTTTTAGGGGTTGAAAACATATATTTTTTGGCATAATTTTATAATAAAAATGTTTAAACCGACTAAAAAAAAATTGGAAAAAATGTTTAAACATCCTTAATAACAAAATTTAGTTGACGTCTTTCGGTGTTTTCATAAATATTACCCCTAAGGGGGTAAACCACCCCTAACACAAAATAACTGTAAATATGTAATTCGATACATAATATTTCGTAGAACGTTTGTATATAGAGGTTTTCGAGGTCGCTGATTACAAATCTGTTATCAGATTTT
The DNA here is from genome assembly GCA_024372645.1 of Trichomalopsis sarcophagae. NCBI lineage: Eukaryota > Metazoa > Arthropoda > Insecta > Hymenoptera > Pteromalidae > Trichomalopsis > Trichomalopsis sarcophagae. The sequence continues at coordinate 6,312 of QLSS01001261.1, forward strand.
GAAAATTTAAAGTGGCGGAACCAATATGGCGGATGGAAATATCGAAAAAAAAATTTATTTAATAAAAAAGTTTTAAATGACTAAAAAAATTGGAAAAAATTTGTAAACATCTATAATAAACAAATTAAGTTTTTCGATTTTTTCATAGATACTACCCCTTAGGGGGTAAACCACCCCTAACACAAAATAACTATAAGTATACTTCAATCCATAATATTTTGTAGAAGGTTTGTATATAGGGGTTTTTGAGATCGCTCTTTACAAATCTGATATCAGATTTTAAAAATTCAAAATGGCGGAACCAATGTGGTGGACGAAAATGTCGAACAAAAATTTTAACTTTCATAAAAACTTGTTTACAAATGTGTGATCTTCGTAGCCTGTACATGTGAACTAAAGAGCCTTAAACCCTAAACCCCTAAAGAACAAATAGGCTAAATAGTTGTGCTTTTTAACCAAACGACTCCAAACCCCTAACCTCCAGACAAGCCGAAGGCCTATGCTTTACCATTATAGACACGAGTATAGACATATTACCGATATTTTATTCTATCATTTTGTATGTAACAAATAACGTCTCGTTTTATGTTTCAACCAAAGATTATTTATTTTTCTGCTTTTATAAATTAGCATAATTTCAAAAGTAATTTCATAAATTATAAAGTATTTCATAAATTGCATAATTATATAATTTTATAAATTCAAAAAGTCCATACTTTTTTGCAAATGAAAAAACATAGGTTAATAAAATTAGTTTATCAAACTCTTTTGCGTTTTGTAATAAAATTTAATGTTGTCAAACTTGGGAGTTTTTCATTGTTACAATTATTTCGTAAGCCAAGTTTTTTAGATGAATTCTCGAAGTAATGATTATTGTATCTATAGTAAAATATTTACAGTCTGGAATTCCATAATAATACTATTTGATACGATTTAATGAATTTATCAAAAAATCTAAATTTAATAATAAATATTATTCTAATGATTATTATTATATTTCATTATCATTGCTATTATCAGTATTACTGTTATTATTGCTATTGCAATTATGCTTATTCTTCTTCTTCTTCTTATTATTATTATATTACTATGATAATTTTTGTTATTGGTAAGAATACATAAAAGAATATTAATACTCGAACTTCATTTGCAATTAAAGAACACGTTGTTATTGAAAGGGAATTTTATATGCATTCATTAGTTTAATGAACGTTATAGTACATTCAATGATAATTCCACAGATAAATGTCTTTCACTTATAAAAGTTGTTGACAATATGTGCGAATCAGTATGTTCTTTTTTTAGATTGTTTTCATCGAGTGTTTACCTCAGCTGCCTGTGTTATTTTTTCGGCAGTGGGTGAGTTTTGTGGGTATTCTAGTTCGATGCCGGAATGTACGCAATAGTACGTCTTTTTGTTTGTCAGTGGTATCATACAGTTGTAGAAAATGTTCTTTAGTGATTTTATATAGATTTACATTATTCAATTTCAAAATAAATGAAAGTTTCTATAAATTTTAAAAGTAAAAAATAATTAGTAAAAACATTATTAAAAAAAATTATTAAAAACTACCATTTTCGGCGCCTATAAAGTGAACCAAAAATAGAGTTTTCCGAACATCACAAAGTGGAACGAGAATTCTTCTCCAATGCATAAATTAATGATTTGATTCAATTTACATTCACTCGTTTTATTCTGGTAGAAATGTAGCAGTCGTGCCTTACATGCAAAAACACAGCTTGTATAAATTTTACCGCTTGTTTTCATTTTAGATTGAAAAATGAAAATTAATCCGTTAAACGTTCTAAACTTATTATTAGCATACTTTCAAACGTTAAACATACCAGATAGTGTCACGAATTATCATGAAACAGAGTTGGCCGAAAAAATAAAAGAAATTTTAATAGATGCAACACATAATTTCAACGATGTAGAAATGATTACTGATGACTCTTTGGATTTTCAAGAAGAGTATAAAGACCATAATGCGGAAATAATTGAAGATGAAGTGCAACATCGTTTTCCTGATTCGGATATAGCACCAACAAATCAATGTACAGCAGATAATGAAGAACTAGATTTTGAATACAAGAAAAGAGCTGTAGAATTTTGGAGAAGTAGCAAAACGAAGTAAAATTTAAGTCTCAAAACAGTGCAAAACAGATTCAAAAAAGTATCATCTATTAGTCAGCTACGTCGTTAGGCTCATTCAATTAATAAAGGTGGCACGTATAGAGAAAAAGTAGCACAAATTTGTCAGTATACCCTGGATAATTTTCAAGCAGCTCTCGACAGTGGTTCAATTATCCATGATGAAGATATAATTCGATGGGCCTTACAAGCTAAAAAAGAAATTGGTTTTGATGATATTAGATTCAAAGCTTCTAAACATTGGTTACTCAAATTTAAGCAAGCACACCGAATAGTTTCTAGGAAAATAAATAAGTTCATAACAAGAAAAACACTAGAAAGTAGTGCAGAACTTACGGCTAAAGCTGAAGCATTTATCGATGACGTTAAATCGTGTATACCAAGGATTGGACTCGAAAATTTGTATAATACAGATCAGAGCGGATTTCAGCTAGAAATGCATTCTGGAAGAACATTAGCAGTAGAAGGAGAAAAGCAAGTGCAATGTCTGGTACAGTCAATTTCAGCAACAACGCATAGTTATACTATACAGCCACTAATATCAGCTACTGGACAACTGTTGTCACCGCTATTTCTCGTTTTAAAGGAACCAAGTGGCAAGTTTGGCCCTATTGTAGAACAAAACATATTTAGACCAGAAAACGTGTACGTGGAAGCATCTAAATCTGGAAAATTAACAACAAGTAAGGGAACTAATAACAATTTTTACATTGTAATATCGTTGATCAGTTAATTAGTAATTCGTTTAATTGCAGATCACTTCAAAATCTGGTTGGAAAAAATATTTTATCCCTATGTAGGCCATCACTCAATACTATTACTTGATTCTTGGAGTGGTCATTGTGACAAAGTTATAGAAGAAACAATGCCACAAAATAAAATTATTAACATAAAAAAAATTCCAACTGGAACCACAGGAAAAATACAACCACTTGATGTCTATGGATTCCGTATTTGGAAAAACTTTGTCCGAACATTTTCTGATAATGTAATGTTAATGGATCATGATATGAATTTACATGTAAGAAATAATATAATTAAACTTCAATCATTGGTTCACAACCAACTGTCTTCACGGAATGAAAAACCAGATAAATTTGATAATCCTATAGATTTCAGTTTTGGAAAGTCTTGTGCAACACATTGTGAAATAGAAGGGTGCACAAACATTGCAATTGTACGATGTGGTTGGTGCAAAAAAGCATTGTGCTTTAAACACTTTTATGAGGACTACCATTATTGTAAAATCATCGTAAAATAATATATTTTATGCTCAATACAAAAAATGCACAATGGCAAAAGATAAAAGATTGTAGATTATTATTATACTCTAATATTATAAACAAAAATACATTATAAGTTGAATTTACAATAAAGGAATTTCAATAACATTCTGATAACAATTTCTACGGAAATTATAAAACTGCTTCACACACAGAATTTTCTTGTTTACAAATTTAGGAATTTGAGGTGGTTTGGTTAAAAAGCACAACCATTTAGCCTATTTGTTCTTTAGGGGTTTAGGGTTTAAGGCTCTTTAGTTCACATGTACAGGCTACAAAGATCACACATTTGTAAACAAGTTTTTATGAATGTTAAAATTTTTTTTCGACATTTTCGTCTACCACATTGGTTCCGCCATTTTGAATTTTCAAAATCTGATATCAGATTTGCAAAGAGCGATCTCGAAAACCCTTATATACAAACCTTCTACAAAATATTATGGATTGAAGTATACTTATAGTTATTTTGTGTTAGGGGTGGTTTACCCCTTAAGAGGTAGTATCTATGAAAAAATCGAAAAACTTAATTTGTTTATTATAGATGTTTACAAATTTTTTCCAATTTTTTTAGTCGTTTAAAACTTTTTTATTATATAATTTTTTTTTTCGATATTTCCGTCCTCCATATTGGTTCCGCCAATTTAAATTTTCAAAATCTGATAACAGATTTGTAATCAGCGACCTCGAAAATCTCTATATACAAACTTTCTACGAAATATTATGTATCGAATTACATATTTACAGTTATTTTGTGTTAGGGGTGGTTTACCCCCTTAGGGGTAATATTTATGAAAACAACGAAAGACGTCAACTAAATTTTGTTATTAAGGATGTTTAAACATTTTTTCAAATTTTTTTTAGTCGGTTTAAACATTTTTATTATAAAATTATGCCAAAAAATATATGTTTTCAACCCCTAAAAAATAGGGGATGCTACCCTTACTCTTCAAATCACCATGAAATACTTGCTCTTTTTATAAGAAATAACCTCCAATTTGTTTCATTGAAAATTTTTAATTTTAAGCCGAGATATTTAAAAAAAACGCTTTTTGGGGGTTAACTTTAGGGGAGGTTTTTACCCCTTAAAAGTGAAAATTAGCCGATAAAAAAAAATACGTATCTCTTATTTTTTCATGTTCTACAACATATATGAAAATCATCAAAATCGGTGAGTTCGGGTTGGGTACCTTTCCTTGTTAGATACTTATGTTTGAGTAATGTATCTTGAAGACTTTAATGAGAATTTTCTAATGATCATAATATTTTGCTTCAAAAATTTCTCTTTTGGCAAAATAATTATGATTGAAAATGAACTTTCGATAATTTTTTTAAATTTTGGCCATGCGATTCTCATCTTTTTAAGTAAATTTTTGAGTAAAGAATCAATGCAATAAACTATACTACGCCGCGTATGTCTCCAGAACATATTAATTATGTACAACTCTAATAGTAAAAAAGTCAGAGAGGTGTCCCCCTAAACGTCGCTACCTTTTACGAAACGAATTGCAGTTGCAGAGAGCCGAACGCCGAACTTCCTTTTAATAACAACTAGTCAGCTGATTTTATCTCACCTGCTGAACTTTAATGCTTGATGCTTGACATATATAAACTTGATTTCATTACATTCATTAGCGTATATTTATGCCCTGGTAGAAATGCTTATCAAGGATAAACTGTTGGCCAAAGTGACGGTTTTAGCAGGTTTGTTGGCCAACCAGAACCAACTGTTGGGTTATTTTCTGCCAGGGTGAAGACCAAACTTATAGTTGTGTTACGTCCTGCGACGTATTGCAGTTGAGCAATATTGCAAAGCCAAAAACTCAAAATCGATGAGTCAGAATAATATATAGAACAGCGAAGTTGATGAGTATACTCCGCGCGATCAGTTGTGTTTGTACACTCAACCTGAACTCTTTGGACGAGGCTCCTATTCGTCGCTACCAAACAGCTACCAGTCTTAAGCCGCGATGCATCATATTTTTCAAATCAAGACTCAAAATAGTAAATATTGTAACGGGGTGTTAATTTACGAAAAAAGTTATTAACGATTAGTGGATTTTCACTCACACGTTACGGCGGAGAAACTCTTCAACGCTTGCAATCAACCCGTGTTGCATATAGCTATCGAAGCTGCTTTCTTTTGTAGTGGTAAACGCATTACCTAGTGAGTGCTTGGCTGCTCAATCTGCGTTAATCGTCTATAGATAACGCCCGCAGAGGTGGCGGTATTCGCGGAAAAGAGTCAGGATCGGAATCGAGCGAAAGGTCGGCAAATTACGACAACTTTCGTAAACAAAAAGACTTTCATTAATAAAATTATATTTGGTCAACGCGAAAGAAACGTCAATTTACAAAAACAAAATTAATCTATACTCGCCGCGACGCCGAAACAATCGGTGTCGTTTGCGTACAACGCCGAGTAGGTCGCACGCACCGTATCAGCCTCGCGTAAGCGATGCACACACACACATTCATGCAATCTCAGACACTGCGGGCTTGCAAACTTTTTTCTCTCACGTACAAGGTCTCTTGACGATGATCATTGCGATCGTTCGCTGCACCGTACAGCTCGGCAGGGCAGAGAGGATCGACTGGGTTCCGCACTGGCACACACACACACACACACATACACATACACTACAAAACAATGCTGGGCACAGCACACCGGTGTATAGACGAGCGAAGCCGCGATCTTTACAATTCTCTCTCTCTCTCTCTCTCTCTCTCTCTCTCTCTCTCTCTCTCTCTC
>QLSS01001262.1:0-12470 GCA_024372645.1 Trichomalopsis sarcophagae
GCAGAATTACAGGCAGTAAGGATGAGACGCCAAGAAAGCGTGATGGAATACTACAGCCGAATTAAAAAAATAATGGACAGTGCAAAGGTATCCTTGAAGGAAAAGTTTACTGAAGAACAAGTTCCCACTATGACACTCATGCTGGAGGAAATAGCTCTGGAGTCCTTCAAACGAGGACTATCAGACGAGTTACTATACGCTATGAGCGTACAAGAACCGACCACCTAGAACAACGACTTGAAAATTGCACAACGTATAGAAAGAGATATGTCTGGATTCAGCGACCGGAAGGGGCACGTCAATATGGCTCGTTCTGATTCTCCTGAAAGGCATGTACACTTCAGATCAAACAGCCCTTTGCCTTGGAACAATACCGCAACCGAGGAATGGTACTATGATAACGCGTCAGTACCGAAAAATAAATGGAAAAATCAAGAACCACATCAATCACGGCAGAATGAGGCAACAAATTACAAAGATCAACAAAATAACTCGAATCCGGTTTATAGAAATAATTATCAAAGCCGAAGCCCAGTGCGTCGATATGCAGAATCAAGAAATTACAACACACCAAATCATTTTAACAAGGTTCAACCGCCACCGCCGGTGCAGTTTCAACATACTCAGATGCCATTACCATACAGAATTAACATTTTTTGAGAAACCTATAAAATTTCAAGTGTTTGTGACTGATTTGCCTCTACCTGTCAAGGGCATATTAGGCGTAGATTTTCTGAAAACCGAAGCAGCTGAGATATCCTTTCATCACAACGCCTTGGTCTCACAGCTTCAAGGCCCATACGTCCTATTAAATTCACCAACTTTCAATACAGAAAACCACGTTCAACTACATATATTCTACAAGCAAGAACGAGAAAAGTAATAAAAATTAACCTGGAACCAACAGAATTACCAACAGCTTATTTACCCAGATTAAAAACACCCAAGAATATTTTTATTGGTGAAGGCTTAGTAACGAATAAAGATAATGAGTGTTACGTAATGGCAATAAACGCATATGAAAAGGATGTAAAAATAGAAATACCAGAACAATGTCTGGAGCCATACACGTTCGACGACTCAAAAGATTTCTTTCCATCAGACTACAGTGATGCCGAGCCTATAGCTGCAGAAGAAAGGCTCAACCAAGTTGTTGATTCACTACGACTTGATCACTTAAATGAGGAAGAAAAACAGCATGTGATGAACCTAATCAAAGATTACTCTCACTTATTTTACCTACCCGGAGATCAACTATCAGCAACAGACGTTTTAATGCATTCGATTCCAACTACAGATGAAGTTCCGATAAATATTAAACAATATAAGGAACATCGCGATAACAAAGAAGAAACCAACACACAAGCACAAAAGTTGTTAAAAAAGGAATTATTGTGCATTCAACGTCGCCCTACAACAGCCCAGTACTGATAGTACCAAAGAAGCCTGATTCACAAGGATGACCACAGAAGAGAATGGTGATCTATTATCGCAAATTAAACCTAATAACAAAACCAGATGCATATCCAATACCTCAGATTAACGATATCTTGGACCAATTGGGAGGATCAAAATATTTTAGTACCTTTGACCTAGCTAGTGGATATCATCAGGTGATAATGGACCCAAAGGACCAACACAAGACGGCATTTAACACCTCAACAGGACATTATGAATATACAAGGATGCCATTGGGTTTACGTAACGCGCCCTCGACATTTCAGCGATTAATGAATTTGGTATTACTGGGGCTTCAAGATGTTGAATTATTGGTCTACCTAGATGATGTAATTATTTACGCATCGGACCTAGAAGAACATGAAAAAAAAGTGAAAAGATTTTTCAAACGACTAGAAGACGCCACACTTTCACTGCAACTAGACAACTGTCAATTTTTCGTTAAGGAAGTACAATACTTGGGACACATAATAACTGAATCAGGTGTAAAACCTGACCCAAAGAAGACAGATGCGGTAAGAAACTTTCCAGTACCCAAGAACCAGAAAAATATAAGACAATTTTTGGGACTTGCAGGATATTACCGAAGATTCATACAAGAATTTTCAAGCCGAGCAAAACCATTATCTGATTTACTACAAAAAAATAAAGAATTTACTTGGAGTAAGGAACATCAAGACAGTTTCGATGACTTAAAGGAAGCTCTATGTACATCGTCTATCTTACAATACCCAGATTTTGAAAAACCTTTTATATTAACAACTGATGCCAGTGATTATGCAGTTGGTGCAGTGTTAAGCCAAGGAGAAGTTGGTCAAGATAGACCAATCGGTTATATGTCTCGCATAATGAAACCTGCTGAAAGAAATTATACTACTACGGAAAAGGAGTGTTTAGCAGTAATTTATGATATACTTCATTTTCGACCTTATTTGTATGGAAAGGAATTCACCTTAGTCAGTGATCATGAATCATTGAAATGGATTAACTCAATTAAGCCTCCCATACAACGACTGATCAGATGGAGAACACGACTCAGAGAATATCAGTATAAATTTTTATACAAGCCAGGACGTCTGAACGTAAACGCAGACGCTCTGTCAAGAAAATCCAGTAATGGAAAATGCAGTTGCATTGCCAACTTCGTCTTCTGCTAAACTAAAGCAAAACACAAACCAGGAAATGAACCCAGGTAGGAGATACAGAGTCTTTATAAGGGAAGTATCACCCCTAAATTCAGACTCTGATGTACCAGGTAACACAATAGCTGAACGCATAGCTGCCCGACGACTAGCAGCACTCAAGTCTAAAGCAGCAGCAAGCACCAGTAAAGGAGCTATTTCGAAGACGTCTGCAGAAGCAAAGAAAACTACATTAACCAAGAAAGCTGCAACAAGTCAGCAAACTGTAAAACAACCAAGGACAACACGGACGACAACAAGTAAGCCGATAATAACCGAAATACAGTTGTTCTGCAGAAACCAAAGGCTACAATTAAGGAGACCAAAACGAAACCTCCCGACACACAACCACAGCCATCAACTAGTACGTTCAGTAAAACCCGGTGTAAACCCTTAGTGGATGGAAATTTGTCCAGACCTATACGTCCTGTAGAGCTAAGAAAGACAGTCACTTTCCGAGACTCTCATGACACAGAAAGTATGTCAGACACTGCTGCACCGCGAGCACGAGTGAGTGGTTTCCCTAGTTTAATAAAAGAAAGACCACCTACGTCGAGACCGTATTCCTCGTCAGAAAACGAAAGAGAAGAAACTCCAAAGGTTATACAAAATAAAAGAGTAAAAATCATAGCACCTCCAAATTCAGCTGAAGAAAGTCCAGCTAGCAATAATGATTATTGGTGGGACAATGAACAAAATAGGCTACAAAGTCTATTGAATCGGGGACCAATGGCACAATCAACCCCTATAGACATCAACAACTGGTCAGACGACAATTCAGAAGAAGGCAGTAAGAACTCTATAAAAAGTTTTCCATCACCAATAAACAGAGAACACACTAAACCAGAAGAATCAGATACTGACTCGAATGAATCCAACACAGAAATAGACGACAATCCTAACCCAACCCCAAGACGTGCATCGGATACAATACCACCTGAAATATTTTATCCAGAATTCCGAAAACAGCCAGATAGTAAGTTGAAGATAAAACTTATAAATCAATCTTTGACCCACAGCAGGGATAACATCCTGCACTTCACGTCAGCAGATTGTAAACTCACGACAGCTGTAAGTAAATTATTGTTGGCTCTTGGAAAAATAGATAAAAATGAACTAAAGAAGTCCAAGCCGAAACGAGGACAGATAATGATAACCCCGAAAATCTCCACAAAAATATTAACCGCCATGCTCATACAGAAGATCTAAAGTATATTTTGACTACACTAGCTGACACCATTGTGGAACACAACATCAAAACTCTTAGAATATCTAAACATAACGACTTAACCGACAAAATCACCTTTTCCGTTATCTTGGATATTCTCAATGAACGCCTAAAGCATTATGATTGCACTATTTACATATGCTATGGAACTTGCACTATACCTAGCGAAGATGCAAGAGAAAACATAATCTCAGAATATCACGATAGTTTAGTGGCAGGCCATAGAGGAGTGACTAAGACGTACAGACGGATCAGAGAAAGGTTTTACTGGAATGGAATTAAATCAGATGTAACTGAATATATTAGAAATTGTCAAAAATGCCAAGAATTGAAATTGGTTCGAGTGAAAAACAGAGAAACTATGATTATAACGGATACTCCGATAGAACATTTCGATAAAATCTCGATTGATACAGTCGGTCCTTTACCGGCTACCGCTGACGGCAACAAACATATATTAACCATACAAGACAACCTAACAAAATACTACATAGCAGTACCTATACCGAACACTAAGGCAGAGACGATAGCGGATGGTCTCGCCAGACATGTCATAGCAACCTACGGCGCTCCAAGAGTCATCTTATCAGACAAAGCTCCAGCGCTGATAGGTAAGGTAATGCAAGAATTATCTAGAATTTTTAAAATCCAGCAAGTCAACACATCCGGATACCATCCACAGACTAATGGAAGTTTAGAAAGAAGTCACTTAGTATTAGTAGAATATATCCGCCAATACTTGGGTGAATTCGAAGATTGGGACAAAGTATTACCATTTGCAATATTTTCTTATAATACAAGTGTACACGAATCGACAAAATTTACGCCATATGAATTAATTTTTGGTAGATCAGCCAGAACTCCTACAGCATTTCCTGATAGCAAAAACGAAACGTATACATCCTATATGACCGATTTAATTAATCGCATGAATGATATCAGAAAATTTGCCAGTAAAAAACTGATTGACTCGAAAAATAAATCTAAACGATATTATGACAGAAGTGCAAAATCAAGTAATTATAAAATCGGTGATCTCGTTTATGTAATCAAGGAACCAAAAAAAAATAAATTAGATAAAATATACAAAGGTCCTTACCAAGTAATTGACGTTCTCGAACAAAATAATGTAGTATTGGAAGATGAAAACTGCAAAAGAATTCTAAAACATGTCGATAAAATCAAACCAGCTTATAGCAGACTTGATTCTGTTGCAGATGAAACTTAAATTGTTAATTCTATCTACACTACTAATCGCCAGAACATCAGGAGCAAAAAGATATACTATCCAGGAGATACCACACAACCCTGGAATTTATTATGAAAGAATGAAGGACATTAGATTTACACAAGCAGACTGGAAAATCATCGTATACTTGGACGTAACGAATCTGCATTTTAATGCTTCACACATGAATTATACACTTCATACAATGAGACTCACTTGTCAAGAACAACAATACTGGTGCGATACACTCACTACACGCATAGAGTACGTCGATCATGAAATACAAAAGGTCAGTAATATCTACAATGAATTAATTGAAACAATAAGCGAAATTGAACCATTAGATCCCACGGAAAAACAATTTCCAACAACAATACAGAAACGGAGTGCTCCTCTCGGATTTATAGGCAGTTTAAGCAAGAGACTATTCGGAACTCTGTCAGAAGCCGATGGAGAATATCTGACTGACCAAATTGACCAATTGATTAAAGGGCAATTAAAACTTGCAAAAATCGCAAAAGAGGACGCACATATTGTTAAGCATAAAATTTCATTCATTGAATCACAGTTTAACGAAACGAAAAAAATTTTGAATGAAACTATCCGACAATATCGCATAAATGCAAGAAAATTGAATGACCTAGACGACATATGGCACAGAAGTAACTTTACCCGAGTTTACACAAATTTTATATCCGAAATGGAAGCCGCCCTCAGTTTATACGAAGATACCTACCAAACTCTCCTTGATACAGTACGAGCAGCTAGAAGAGGTCACCTTCATCCATCTCTTATTGCAACAGAGAGATTACAAACAATAATCAGACAAATTATGGATCTATATCCCGAGTACGAATTCCCGATACCAATAAAACACGCCAGAACTGACAAATTAACAGAAATCTCTTCAGTAAAACTAGGATTTAGAAATAACAAATTTTTACTCGAAGCAACAATACCAATGCTTACCAAGTTCAGCAATGAATTGTATAAAAAGCACCCGGTGCCAATCTTACAACAATATGAAGAGCACAGAGCATCCGCCTTCATTATTCCACAAGCAACCTACATCGTTTTAAGTCACGACAGACGAGCATATAGCTTCATGTCAGAAGATACTCTCCAAAAATGCAAAATCACATCCAACTACAGAATATGTACTCAAGATCAACCGGAATATGAAGTAGATGAGGACATAGCATGCGAATATTTATTATTGAATCATCCATACAAAGAAAATCTAAAAAGATGTATAATAAATTATTTGCCAAAACAAATAAATCACTGGGTACACCTAGAGTCAATAGATGCATGGCTATACTCATTACCCGTTCAAACCGACGTAAAAATCCTATGTCCAGTATATAAACAAGAAATATTTCAAACAAAAGGAATAGGAATTCTGAAAATCCAACCCCATTGCTTAGCAAAACAAGACCACACAACGCTGACTGGCATAAGGAACTTAGGGAACAGTGAAGAATTCATATATAGTCCGAAAATATCCTTGAACATCACGGAAATAGATCACTCATTTTTTCACAAGCTAAAGAGAATCAATCACACATTATATTTTCCGGCAGTTAATCCTAAAAACAATATGGTTTCACAACTAACACTAGATAACATAATTGACAAATACGACGATTTCATTGACCACCAAGACTACTATACTAAGCACTCGTATCTAACATACGGATCCATTGGATCAACATTACTAACAATATGCATAATAATTATTCTAGTATCGATATGTGTAATATGTCCAAAAATAAAGAATAAAACAGAAACTCCTACAGTGAATAACGACAACTACGATTGTGAATTACACCCGATCAATTGTGTCTATCATCCTCCACAATCACGGACTCGCACTAGCAGACCACAGTCTTATATCGATGAAACAGATGACACACAAGAAGCACTTAAAAAAAAAAAAAAAAAAATGGAGTGGACATGTTACACATACGTTACACATCGCATATCACACACCGCTTCATTGCTACACTAACCTAATTTTTGTCTTACTTGCGAAAAATAATAATATTTGAAACTAATAAAAAAATGTATGATTTATTCACAGATCAAAATGCAACCAGGACTATCAACAATCATTATGATGATCATCGCACGTAGACAGATACACGCCTTTGAAATAACATATTTTTCAAAGAATCCCGGATTGTACTTCGAGTTTTTGGGCCGCATGCACAATGCCGCAGACCACTATGCAATCCGAACGAATATCGACTTGAAATTAATAAGGATCAACAAAACAGAAATAGAAATGCAAATCCACAATATATTATTGGAATGCACTAGATTTCAGACGCAATGCAGAACGATAAATTCAAAAATTAATTATATCACCGAAAAACTGGCACTAGCAACCGAACTTATTAATCAAATAAACAAAGCTGATTATAATGCACAAATATACAAGCCAAGGTATTTTTCTCATCTGCACAATATGAAGTTAATGAAACAGGGAATCAAAATTACAAGTAACCTACTCCATGATACAACTAATGGTGTTATGGTAAGTGTTATGGTACAAGAAGATAAATGAAAAAAGTCACAACAACAAGTCGGACATGCCTATAACATCACTATGGCATATAACACTCCAGAGGAATTCGAAAATCTAAGCCAAGTTTGGAGTGCAAAAACAAAACTACTTGTAGATTCCTACATAAAATTGTACCGAGAAGTATTAAATATAAAAGAAACAGCAAAAAACGGAATAATCAGCAAGTTTTTGTTGCCTGAAGACTTATTGAAAGGATTAAAAACTCAGATAAAATACGAAAGGCCACACCTAGAATTACCACAAGTCGATATTCACTCAGCAAACCTCAACAATTTAATCAAAGTCAATTCCAAAATTTATCAAGGAATGGAATTGACAATAACTATACCGTTATATGCTAATGAAAGTCAAGAATTATACAGAATGATTCCAGTAGAAGTACCACAAACGGAGAATACATCCGCCACTATACAATTAACTAAGGAAATTATAACAAAATCAGAAGAAATGGGTAAGCATGCATCTTATAGCCAAGAAGAAATAAATAAATGCATGATAACGGATCAAGATTACTACTGCGATGTGGAAACATTGATCAGAAAAACTCGATCGTGTGAACTAGATATACTAACAGATAATAAAAATATCAATTGGGATAATTGTAATATAAATTTACGCATGGAATTACAAACCCTTGGGCTCAGATAAAAACTACAGGAGATTGGTTATTCTCATTCAATAACGAAGTACCAGTACGTATAGAATGCGGAAACAACCTAAAAGAAGATATATTGTTATAAGGATATGGTTTGTTAAGCATGCAGTCAAACTGTCGCTTATCAACAGATCGAGAGATTATTTCAAGGCCAAGTAAGCAAGATATTTTTAAGACCATATTCTTCTCTGGTTTAAATTTAAAAAAGAAGGACCGCCAACAACCAGCAGTAAAAATATCAGATTTTACAATATACATAATAATTGTATTTGCCGCTTTCGCAATAATTGCAATAGCCTATAATATATACTAGCGATAAATGCCTCGCACGCTAACGCTCGCTCGGTTGCATTTCGTTTATGACCCTATCGCATTGAACAATTTTAAATTAGTACTATTTGTTAAAAGTTAATTTAAAATTGATATAATAGTTACATAAAATTCGACACATTGAAAATATTGCATTACTCATACTTAAAATAAAATAAAAATGCAGGTATGTTGTCACAAACCTATGCAGTTGTCACAAAATTATTAAAAAAGTAATTTCTTCTAATTTTTATATTTTTTCGCAATTAAAATAAATTGTGACTTATCTAAAATATTAACAGTATTACGTTTACAGTGTGATACATGTTTTTGATACGTAATTTACGTAAAAGTTTGAATAAATTTTTTTAGTAAATATTCGTATGAATATATGTGTGTGTATGTGTGTATGTTTACCGTAATATCTATAATGTAATATCGATCAATGTATTTTGGTTTTATTGTGTAATGTAACTAATAGCGTATATTATTTTGCATTAATAGTTATTTTGATATTTAATAAAACGTTTTTTCTGCAAAATTCTCATATCTTTAAAAGTAATTGATGCAATACCTTTAAAAAATCCATGACTATGCTTAATAACAATACTTATGAATTGTTAAAATTTCATGTTGATCCATGCATTAGTTTTTGAGTGAATAATCAAAAATCAAAAAACTGAGTTTTCTATGTCCAACGTTTACGGGAGTAAAAAGGCTTAAATTAACTTATAATTTGGGAAAATATAGATATGTAATAGTAGTAGGGGCTGCGCGGCTACGGCGCCAGCGCGGCTACGGCGCCAGCGCGGCTACGGCGCCAGCGCGGCTACGGCGCCAGAGCGGCTACGGCGCCACCGAATACCGACAGTCGGTAACGGGTAAATCTGTCATACCGACGTCCGACGTCCGACGCGGGCAGCCGGAATTTAAATTCGATGCATGCATGGAATTTAAAAATTTGTTCTTATGTGTGTGTAAGATTTTTTTAATATTTTTATCTTTGACAGTTGCGAAATAAATACTTTTCTATTCTATTATTATCTATTCTTTCTAAATTGATGAAGGAGAAAGGATGTGAAGATGGAATGGGTTGAATAAGAAAAATCATATTTCAAAAAAACTTATATTTATTCAAAGTTACTTATATCTAATAATACATTTTTTTGATATTTTTACTAGATGCGCATCATAAAAGCAATACAAAAAAGTAAATGTAGTAATGAGTAATGTTTTCCCCTTATCTAATGACTCATTGCGCCTTCATTCAAACTATAAACTTATATTTAAAATACTAAAGTGGTAAGAAGTCTCTTACAAAAAGTAATAAAAAATGATAAATATAAAGCAAATACATAGATAGAATCTTAAAAATTATTGAGCTTATAAAAATGGACGTACTCATGTACTATATATAGTCTAGTCAAACAGTAGACATGCAAATTCTTGAAAAAACGCAGTTATCAATAAAATCAACTTACATATTAGTATTAAAAATGATTAGCTTATAAAAATGGATGTGTACATGTACTATATATAGTCTAGTCAAAACAGTAGACATGAAAATTCTTGAAAAAATCGTAGTTATTCAAATAAAATCAACTTACATATTAGTATTAAAAATGATTAAACATATAATACGAAAAGAAAATTGAAATTGAAAAAAAAAATATTGTAGCAGATGAATTCATACAAATTCAATCAAACAACCTCCCAAAGATTTTAAATAAACCTCTCTCTTTGCTAACTCATCTTGGAAGTTAGCATACGCCTCATCATTTTCTGTTAGTAGAGTATTAACTTTTGTCGGGAGAAATACATTGAAATTTTCATCTAACTCCAACACGATTTTCATCCCGTAGCGGGTTGGAAGTTTCTTCATTTTGGTAACCTTATACATTTTGTTGTGCTCCAAATCCCGAATTCGCCTCGTTGGTAGGAAGGATGGAGTTTTGGCAGCAAGATTAATTAGGTCCATAGTGCCTGAAAACATTAAAAATAATTAAAATCTGTATTAAAAAAACTGATGAGTATAAAATACTATGAAAATACTTGCCTAATTTTCGTCAGTTGAAGAATCTGATGATGATGATGAAGGTTGTAGAGTGTCAGTAACCAGATGTGTAATCTGAACCAGTCTAGCTATCCAACATTGAATCGCCTGTACGTTTTGTACAGCACAATTATTCTGCCAACCCTCTGGATGATATTTACAGACAATCGGTCGTCTAAAACTATCTGATCTTAAGGATGGGCAGCCAAGGTCCTCAAGATTCTTGATCTCCTCGAAGTAGGGCTGTAGCCACTTTACCTTCTGTTCACCCTTTACCCAAATGATTAGTGAGTTACCCTCAGCTAATTCCTTTATTTTTTGTACTACAGCATCAATTTTATCATAGGATATAATACCGTCTGACCAATTTAGGCCATGAAAATAATGCTGTAGGTACAAGTTTTCAGATTTAGATTTAGAAGGTAACAAACTCCAATCATAAGGAGGCTTGAAAAGAGCTACTTTTGGAACAGGAGACTCTTCATAAGGATTGATGTAGGCCAGTTCTTTCAAGATGAAATCTCCCTCAACGCCTTTGAAACCCTGTACATCAATCACAAGTTCCATTTCTATAAAGAATAATGAATATAATAGAAAATGAATGTACAATATCTAAGTGCATGAAAGTGAAAAAATTTCATAAGTGTAAAAGTATAAAGGATACTTTAAAATAATGCATATTATATGAGTATATTATGAAAATCTATAAGTCTCAATGTGAAAAAATTTTATAAGTATAGAAGTATAAAAGTAACTTTAAAATGATACATGCTATATAATTATATTATAAAAATCTATAAGTCCCAATGTATCGCTAAAATTTCATAAGTTTAGAAGTATAAAGGGTACTTTAAAAAAAGATATATTATATGAGCATATTGTGAAAAAGGTATAAGTCTTAATGTGAAAAAATTTTACAAGTGTAGAAGTATAAGTGTTACTTTAAAATAATACATACTATATGAGTATATTATAAGAGTATTGAAATGAGTATTCGAACAAATGAGCAGTGAATGACCGGCCCTTCGTCCCACGTTCCTTTTAAAGACTGAATTATCGATTTCTAGATCTTCCCCACTCCCTACGGCTACATCTCTCCTCTCCGCGATCATCGTCGCCGCCGCCACCGCCGCCTCCTACTCCCACTCTCTCTCACTCTCTCTCACTCTTTCTCGCTCTTTGTCTTTCGCTCTTTCTCTCTCTTTCTCTTTCTCTCTCTCGCTCTCTCTCTATCTCCGCATCACGCTCTCTCTCTTTCTCCTGTTCCGCACTCACCTACCCTGCTCGTACATGTAACCACAACGCTCTGTGCGAAATCGTCATCACCTCCTACTTTCGCGTATTCTATCCCTCACGTATAAATAGGGGCTCGCGATGGGGCGTAGACTTTCAGTATTTCAATGTACACTATACGCTACATCTGATGTAAAAATTTTATGATAGCCGCACCTCGAGCAACACATTGTCAGACTTGTAATTATTTCTCAATTTCATTAATAATTCTAATATCGACTTCTTTTATATTTATATATTATCACATATCTATTCTTATACGCTTATACTTGTATACTTATAAAATTCTATTATTCTTTCGTACTTATAAATCAGTAAGCATGTATGAACTTCAAAAATTATCTATATAATCATATACTTATTGAATTTTCCATACTCATATACTTATACAATTTTGATGTAATGATACTTGTAAAATTTTTTTCATACTGATGGTACGCCACCGTTAATTAAAAACTTTAAATTTCAGAAATTC
>QLSS01001263.1:0-12432 GCA_024372645.1 Trichomalopsis sarcophagae
GATATTTGAGGTTATGTAATCCCAAAAAAATTGCAGTTATTCATGACATAAAAATACACCAATGTGAATTTTTAAAAAAATTTTTATCCTATAGGGACTTCAGAAAAAAATAAAATCAAAAAAACACGTTTATCGACGTTACTGCGCATGCGCACTAGGCAGAGAGCTAAAAATTTGGCTATGGGAGTTTTTTTTTATCCCCCATCGAATGGTATATAACATATATACATTTTCCAAGGGGGCCATTTCACCATAGTAACCCGGCTATAGCCTTTGCAACATTATTCGACCATAACAGTCTTAGGAAATGCTTATGTTGTGCTGATGTGAATGCTGATGGTTTGGTTTCATATTTAGAATAATCTTTTATGCTAATTTAGGAAATGGATGGCAGGTTCATTGGGACGTTAAGAGTTGTAGGTTACGAAAGCCAATAGATACAGTCTTTTTAGAGAATTCTTATTAAATTCAAACCATGTAAACTCTTATAAAAATAAAATAAATTGTGTGGAATTTTGGAAAATTTTTAATAGTTTCGTTGCCAGAGAATCAAATGTATACGAAGTGAGAAATGCACTAGTCTTTGCGACAAGAAAACGTACATGTTTGTTTGTTGGTAGACTATTCGACATTTCTGGAGGATGTCAGGTAGAAAACGTCTGCATAGCCGCTTTCTCACGGCACATGTGCCTCTAGGCGCCGGAGTCAAGCAACCAGACATTTTGTGTTTTAGACTCGGTTGCAGTGAAGCATACACGGAAAAATTTTTCAAAGTCTCAGCGGTTGATACTTTCATAACTACAGAAACTCGAGAAGTATTGTACTCTATCCCATCTAAATACGAATGATTAAACTTCGAAATCGCACTGTAGATACTCATATATTTTCGTGCACGTTAGGACGCGAAAATGGAATCATTATCAGTCAAATTGGAATAGTAGGGACTCCGAAAGTTTCCGTATCGCAGGGGCTCAACCCTTCGTAGCCTCAGACTACCAAGCTTGGAGCGCTGCGTGTCGACTGTCGATTGTTATTACACCGCGCACAACAAGAGACACTCACCGCGGCAATCCAATCCTTCGTACTCTCAGATACCGAAAGTCGAAGCGGCCGACGCTCACGCTTGTATCGTCAGAATGCCGGAACTCTCTGAATCGGGGAATGCAGAAAATGGAGTTGAAAGTATTCGATTTCGAATTGCGAATACTCCGAAAATACTAGAGTTCAGAACATCTAAGTTTTGGTATGCTATAAAACTAATATAGCTATAAATACATACGATCGATAGAGATCAGGACGGCATGAATAGTATAGAAGGGCTGAGACTTCGAAAAATTTTTCCGTGTACGAACGCACACAAGACTGTATCGTCATCGGGTTCCTCGCCGTCAGCCGAATATGCATTCGCGTTTAGTGGTTTGCTATCTGAGGGTTTTGGGCAGCATTGCGCAATATGGCCAGGCTGCTTACAGTCGTAACAACGGATGATGGCTGTCGTGTTTCGACCTCCACCGTTGGACGTGCCATCGCCAAGGCCGCTGTTCATTCTATTCCCTCTCGGTCCGACGCTGGCGCCACCGCTTGCGCCGCCGTGGCCTTATTGAGAGCGCGGGTAGGTTAGGAATCCGTGCGTTTCTCCAGACTGATTTGCACAGCATCCACTCATTTTTACCTCCCGCAGAATCTTCGTCTTGACAAGGTCTGCAGTTATTGTTGCACCTGAGCTTTCGAGGGCCATTATCATGGGCTGATACTCCATAGGCAAGCCTAAATCACGGAACAAGCCCACTTTCCTCGCTAGACCGGTATCGGCGAAAGCTTTCTGTAGCTTATTCCGGCTCTCTGAGCAGTCGTTTCAGTTTGCACATGCACGTAAACGATCGGATCAATGGCAAGGATTATTTTCGAGCGCACTTTGATAATTTTCATCCCGTCGGTGCACAGTGCGCCTCCACTGGGTACTTTGATAGTGTCCCATAATTCCTCGAGCTGTAGATAAGCCTCCATGGCTATTGCCCAAACATGGTAGATGTCTCGTTCTGTGAGCTTCTCTACGGGGTATATGGCTTTCGAGACGCTGTGGTCCGCCATTGTTCTTTGTAATGCGGAGTAGCACGCTGTTAGTCTATTTTGCAGTCTTTAACTTGTGTTTGCGCAACTTTACGCGATGCCTGGACCCATAACCTGATGTTTTATGGGCCTAAAGGACATGCAACAGACAATAAATAGTACACGATCAATAATAATGGTTATCTTTGTTTATGGGTTTGAGACACGTGTACACTTGATATGGTTGAAGCGACGACTGACTCGCGCAGGCGTCTTCGACGGAAGTAAGAAAGACAGTATAAGATAGATGTCGCTATGATGCGCGCACACCGTTTATGGTGCTGCCAGTGTCTACTCAGATCATCTCTATATGTGTGAGTGCGTCAATCTGTATGAATGTGTGTGTAAATTTTATGACTCGATACAATATAAACGGTCAATTATATAAAATGCATCAAACAATAGACATGATTATTTTTTACTAGAACTTGAAATTAACGAAAATAAACGATTAAGTGTTTGAATGACGTTATTTAAACTCGTAATTAAATTATTTAAAAAAAAACGATATTACTTTAAGTACGGCAAACAAAATAACAATAAAACAATTTTTTATAACTAATTATTTATAATTTTTAATAATATGAAGAAAATATGATTCAGATGTTTAACAGAATTAGAGAATCCAAACCAGATGTCGTTAATAAAGTTATAGCTATTCCTGGAGATATAACTTTACCAAACCTAGGATTGAGTGATGAAAATAAGAGAATATTGGAAAAAATAAATGTTGTGTTTCATTGTGCAGCAACATTAAGGCTGGAATCTAACTTAAAGGATGCTGTGTTAATGAATACGGTTTGTTTTTATAAATTTTTTATTGCATTAAAGTTTCCTCCCCCTTAGCCTTTTTTCTTCTAATTTCCTCCATCTCTATATATAGTAATAATGCTTATTTTAATTGTATGCCAAAAGATAGTATTTTTGGCTCTGCAATTGAATTCCCAGTTTTGTAGAAATATTTCATGTTTATAAATAGTATATTGTGTACCAAGTGCGTAAATGGGCTTTTTTAGGCCGAGTGTCGAGTTTGCAGTACGAATCAAGGCGAGTTAGTCTGAGCCAAAGGCAAGGGCGTTTACCAGCGGTAGACGAGTACTGCAACCACACGAGGCCGAAAAGCCCACTTAAGAAACACATTAAGTTATTTATGGCCATCATTAATTTTGGTCGAAAATATTGATTTAGGCGTAACATTTTTACATGTGACAATCAGTCTAGGAGTGGTCTGGGCAGAGCGTCCTAAGGTCGTATGAATGTGTTTATATGCATGTATTAATTTGCGTCTGTTTCATTTTGAATGAACGGCGCTTTAGAGGAAGAGTCGCTCGCGAAAAAGAAAAGTAGGCTTCCGGTCGCTGCCAGCTTTCGCAAAGGAAAAGGAGAAACGAGACAGGATGATAGACAAAAATGGCGTAGTCAAAGAAGAGTCAACATTCCGACAGGGAACTGAAGGAACGGCTCGCGCATCGCAAGGCATCGCACAGTGGGCGAAAAAGCCGAAAAAGTGATCAACAGTCTTGATTTACTCAAAATTAGGGCTAAAATGACTCCATAAGGGCTCATTTTGTTCGTTGTGTAATAGGGAACCAAAAAAAGTGTATTGCCGAAATATCTGACAATATATATCTATATATGTTCAAATCAAAGTGAACAAAATTCAAATTGAGGGCACACCTACCAGACCAACTTGTGTCTTAATACTTTTTTCTAATTTTGCTTTCGAAATTTAGATCAAACATTTTACTGGTTTCATCAGCTATATATATGTCAATGAAAAAATAAAAAAACAGCCATAATTGATGGACATATACAGGGTGTCCCAACTTAGACAGCTGAATAACATGACAAATTGCAATCTAATCAAAAAATGTTTCAGACAACAGTTGTTGGGCATTGAGGGGCTGACCCTTCTGTGACCTCGAATATGTCCTTGAACTTCATTTTCAAGGTCATTTGAAGGTCAACTTTTGTTTTTTGAATATAACCCCCTATTTTTGACCCCAGATTCGAAAAGAGCAAGAAATTTTACGCCCAGATGAGCTTTTGCGTTAGGGGTCAAAGTAAACTCTACAAGTCATTGAAGGTCAAATTTCTGTTTGGGGCATTAAGCTGGTAAATCCGTGTTTTTAAAACCATGCCTCAGACAGAAGTTATTGGGTATCCAAGTGCTGACCCTTCCATGATCTTGAACATGCCCTTGACCTTCCTCTTCAAGGTCATTTGGAGGTCAACTTTCGTTTTTGGACAAAGTTCCCTATTTTTGACCACGGATTCGAAAAGAGCGCTAAATTTTACGTCCAGGTGAGCTTTTGCGTTAGGGGTCAAAGGGCAGGGTCAGTTTCATACACATAAGCATTATACACGATTTAATATAAAACAAACGTTTATGAAGTTTTTATTCTGCGCAATCTGTTTTTTATTGAACACACGTGGAAAATATAAATATTTAGATATTGTTCTACACGTATAAATTTATACGATAAAGAAATCAATATTTAATATACCTCCAAATTGTACACAATGTATTGTGCACTGAAATTTTTTATAAAATAATTAAGAGTGGTTGGTATTTAACACATGTTATTATACACAATTAAATTATACACAACTTTATTCTTGTTTGGTGATGATTTATTTTACACTAACATAAAAATATTATACACGACCGAATATATACGCAAAATAACATTTTTTCTACAAGTATGTTTATACACATTAGAATAAGTTTTAAATAAATACCAAAGTTTTACACATTTTATTGTCCACAATGGTACAAATTAATTAACCATACTACACTATGCCAGTCAATGTGTTGTCAATATTTTTAATTGTACACCCATGGAAAAATTTTATTATTTTTAATTCGTAATTTTGTACGCAACGCATTATACACGCCACGATCGGGCAATGTCTTAACACCTAGGGAGAAAAAATCTTATGCAATTGACATCTGCAGAACTTTTCCCAAACCCTACAGGACTACCGCAACAAAAAAACGCTCTTGATTTAGTGGACGTTGTTAACCCACTAAATAAACTAGATAGTTTTCAAAGAGATCGCCAAGTTTTTTTTTTTTTGAGGCGCGTGCTGATGAGAGTTATAATTTTTTTAAGTATTCTAAGAAGTAGGATACTTTTTATACCAAGGTGTGTTCTAACTTGAGTGTGTGTAGTTTGCGATTCGAATTAAAGACGAACTACCACGAAGGCAAGTGGGTATTAGCGAAATGGAGACGAGTACTTAAAAACCACACACGAGGTTAAAAACACACTTACGAGGAACGTCCACACCCTTTGGGTCATAAACAAGTTTAAAAAAAATTTTGTAGTTATTCCTATAAGTCCTATTTATCCCAGATAAAGATCAGCCTAGATAATATCTTCGCTCTGTACGAAGAGTAGGACAGTTCAGAAATACGGTCAACAGTAGCATAACTCGCGACTTTATTTTACTTAAAATGTGAGTATTTTACGATTTTATTGGTTTATTTTGTTGGTTAAGTTAATGTAATGGAATTCACAATTCCATTACGCACATAAACGCGATGTAATGAAACATAGAAAAGTACAGGCGTAAGGAAATCCTAAATTCTACTACACGCACAAAAACAGAATAAAAAATTAATAATGGCACACGTACACACTGAAACAGACACATACACTCATAACGCGTCGCCATCGCAGCAACCACACGCTGAGAAAAGAGATTATGCCTTACCAAAATAAAACTAAAGAGCCAGCAGCCAATACGCATCTAAGCCGACTACCGTAAAAATGGCAGAGTAAAATAGACATAGACCAGAATACGAAACAAACAAGCTAATAAAGGAACCTCATAAATATCGCGACACTCCGCAACGATGTCACACATAAAAATGAAAAATATATCGATACAAAGAAATCCAGGCAGACGATTTTAGATTCACGAGAACAGGCGGCAAGAAGAAAACAGCGAGTTACGACCTTTCTAATTTAAAACAATCGAGAAAGTCTCACGCGCGCACTCTCAAAGAGGGCGCAGGCAACGGAAAGCAGCGGGAGAGCTAGTTACAAGCCCTATTCCCCAAAATTAGAAGTAATAAAACTAAGATTTTATGAATTGACCTGTCACATTTCCATTAGAGCAAGTGTCACAAGGAAATTTTATGTTAGCATCTCCAAAAATGGAATGACGAAAAATATGAAAATCTAGTATATAAAGACCGGGAGCAAAAGGGTGCTCGTAGTCAGTTTTCCTGAAGTCGCTTTACAAGCCGAATCGCTGCCAGTCGCCAGACCAACAACAATTATTATTACGAGTTCACAGTGCGCAAGTAAAAGAAACTTAGCCCGAATCAACAGTCCATATAGTGAACGGAGATACACGTGTTGGCGTTCATCAAAGCGCATCACGTCTCCAAAAGGAAGCCGACGCATCGAGGCGCCCATCTGTCTGCACTTGTTTACCATAAAGGAGAGAAGCTGAGAGCCGACGGCCCATCAACAGCCTGACCGTACTGAACCACCGACGCGATAAACCAGGCGCCAAGGATCCACAGCTGTAACCTCCTGCTGGCGTACATCTTCAGACGAACACACACAAACACACACACACACATTGTAAAAGGTACTTTTCTCTCTTTTCTAATACGAGTGAAATACATTATAGTAGTTGCTTTAAAACTTAACCCCGTCTAAGTGATTTCGTTATCCGGCTCCCTTTCCCGGAAGGCAGTGACCGCGTCTGCGGTAGCCAAAAGGGATTTCCCTTATTGCAATACGAATCAAATAATATTACGATAGGAACTCGGCACACGTAAGTATATTGGTGAGTTGCGCTCATTCGGACGTAACATTAATGAAAAACCTTGGACAAAGAAAGACAAACCTCAAAGTTTTAAAAAGTTTCAGAAATTTTAGTAGATTTCTAAAAAAAGTGAATAATTAAAAAAAATATTTGTAAAACATTGTTGTATTTTTGTAAACAGTTTTAAATTAGGTAAAAAGTTGTAAATTGTAAATATTTTAAAATGTTCATTATGACAGCTTCACAAAAATCGGGAAACTTTTATAGAAATTAGCTGCGTTTAAAGTTTGAGTTGTGCTACTTAGTCTCCACGGGAAATTTTGAGTTGTGCTAGTCTAGCGTTTGTCAAATGAGTTGTGCTACTTATCACGAGAAATTTGAACAGTGCTACTCTTCGTAGGGAGCGACGATATATACTTTATATGTTTGAACCTTGATCGTTATAAGCTTTATTTAGTGTGTGTATACATACACGCACACACACACACACTAAAAAATATATATAAAATTATAATTTATGACATAATGAAGCTTATAAAAATTTTAAAAATCTTTGAAAAATGTTTTTGCAAAAATTTCAATTTACAATTTATAGTTTTGCCCACTATATTCTGTAGAAAACACCTATCTTCCCCCAACCTAGTTGCACAATGTACTATTCTGATTTAGTGTATGCAAAGTTTCATTTTAGAAATTTTAGACTTTATTTAAAATTTCCTATTTTTTCTGATACATTTCACAGAAAATTCCATGACTTTTCCTTGATTTCCAGATTTCCTTGATCATCTGAACACTGTTAAAAACAACGACTGCAGCACCTGATTTTGCCGTAAACGTTTGATCTTTAGTGGCGAAGAGTCTAGGGGTATATAATGAATCTTTTCGTGTTCTGTAATTCCGAAACTCAAGAGTAAATATCTCAACACCATGTCTGGAACATTTCATGTTTTTGTTTATGAATAGATATCAATAAAAAGTAAACACGTTAGAAAATTTATATATAGTGCTTTACAGTTGTCTAGTTTAACTAAATTAAGCTTCTTTCAAAACAGGAACTAATTTGTTATGTTTGTCGGAATAGTAAATCGCGTATTGTGTTGCTATTCTATGAAATTGGACGTAATTTCTTATTATTCCAAAATTATTCTTTTCTGTATTTACAGCTTTAATGAGTTAAAATCTGAAATATGAATAAATAATCAAAACAACTTTTAATCATCTTATCTCTTGTACAAAGCATAAGGGAGATTTCCCTTAAAACGAAATTTCTTCATATAACGCTAGCATTTTAATGCTTTTCGGCCGTTTACAGTGTATACATATATTAGTTATTGTAAATATCAATGATATTCTAATCTTGGCGGCACTTTTCCGATATCCTATGTTAGCTTTTACAATTATGCAAAATTAACGGTCGTACACAATACAGAACATCAAAGGTCCTTATAACAGCAAGTAAATCCTCCAGATTGTGCAATTTTCACGGTTCTAATCGAATTTATACCTAGTGTGAAGTTTGCATTTCTAATTGTTATAATTTTTGTAAAACATGTATTGATTTTCGCGTTTTTCACAAATACGAAGTAAGAGTAAATTAGCTGTTTTCCTATACGGTCAATATACACTTATACATATGTAGGAAACAGCCCTTGTCAGAAAAAATATATATATATATATATATTTTTTCTGACCCAGGGTGACCCAATTTAAACGGGCACCGCTCATAACTCGTCAGGGACAGCCACAATCGAAAAAATGGTAGAGACCAAAGTTGTAGGATATCGAAGGGGCAACCCGATGGTGACCTTGGATTTGACTTTGAACGCGTTATTCAAGGTCATTTGAAGGTCAACTTTGGTTTTTTAAATAGGAACCCCATTCTTTTATTGCGGGAATGGAAAGAGCGGTAAATTTTACGTTCAGAATGGTATGTTCGGTTGCGGCACTGAAGGTCATCTCAATGTCCTGCAGCCAGAATGAAACCCCGCCTACGTAATTCCTCTAGCAACGCCAAATTAAAAAAAAAGTGGTAGAGACCAAAGTTGTTGTATAGGGGGGGGGGGGAGAATTGAGACCTCGAATTTGAGCCAGTCCTACAAGGTCATTTCAAGGTCAAATTATTTTTTTTCAAACAGCACCCACTTTTTCGACTCCGGATCCTGAAAGCGTGTAAAATGTTGCACTTTAAACGAAGTAGTAAATTTAAAATAGAAGAAAAGATTTTAATCATTTAGCGTACCATTTCCTGAGTTTTGTCATCATTATAAAACTTGATGTCCAGGATCCACGACGAGGACGTAGCAGGGTGGATTTTCAGGTCCCATTTTGATCCGGCCGATGAAGGCAAGACGTGAAGACACCGGCCGATTAAGGCAAGAATCATAGCCCGGCCGATGAAGGCAAGACGTGAAGACACCGGCAGATGAAGGCAAGACCATGAAAAAATCACTTTATAAATAGAGTTTAAGCTTTACCTAATTAAGTGTTCAAAAATCCCTCCATGATGTCTAATATATAGTTGAATTCTTCGCTCAAAGCTTCCAACAGTCGACAGAAGCACATGCCTTGGTATGCCTCTGCAAGTATTAATGATTCTTTGCATCATATTTTCTCTAGTAGTATGGGCGTCCGCATACACGCTGTTTTTCAAAAAGCCCCATAAATAAAAATCTGGGCTCGTGAGATCTGGGGATCGTGGAGGCCACTCAACATGATCTTCACCACGTCCAATACCTATCCATCTATTACGGTATGTTTGATTTAAAAAATCTTGAACATCTAAACTTCTATGCGCAGGTGCACCATCATGTTGAAGCCACATACGCATTCTGGTTTGTATATTAACATCTTCTAACAGATTTGGTAATTCATTTGTCAGAAAATGGAGGTATCTATCTCTGTTAACATTACCGTCAAAAAAGTAAGGCCCAATTAGATAGCCATTAACAATACCACACCATACTACAAGACTCCATTGATGTTGGTGATCGACTGCACGGGTTCACTGAGGATTTTCAATGGACCAATAGTGGGAATTGTGTCGGTTTAGTTGACCTGTATTATGGAAAGTGGCTTCATCGGAAAACATGACGTACCTGAAAAAATGTGGATCGTTTTGCAATCTTTCCTGTGCCCATTGGCAAAATCGTAACCTTCTTTCAAAATCACGTTCTGTTAGCTCTTGGGTCAAAGTAATATGATATGGATGGTAACTATGGAGTCTTGTTATTCTTCTCACTGTTTCTCTCGGGATGCCAGATCGTACTTCTATTTGTCGAATTGAAATATGAGGATCTATATGAATCATAGCAAGCACCACCAAGACTCGTGGATCATTTCGCTCGATAGTCATTACTCTACGACGTTGTCGTGATCTTTGAGGTCCTCGATGATGATTTCTGTTTGGGAAACGCCTCCGATATAATTGTGCTGCTGCATTATAATTTCTTCGACACTGTCCCAAAATCAATAAAATATCAACAATTTCGCTTCGACTATAGTCCGGCATATTTACTTAGATTATAAATATTACAAAAAAAAAAAAAATGACTCAAATCACATATTTTCAATTATTAAATTAGTATTTGAAGTAGATAAATATCTAAATAAATTTAAAAATTCTACTGCATTACTAGAACTTAGACTGTTTTCTGCAAAAAATAAGAAATAAAAAACTACTTAAACAATTATTTAATTGCAAATAGTAATTATTAATTTTTTATTATAAAATAATTTATTGATTAGGAAGCTTTTATGAAATAGATAATAAATAAATATTTTGTAATTCCAAAAGTGTTAAAAGTAAATTTTAATAGATAACTTATAAAATAGTTAAAATTGTATTTTAGTAAAAGATTTATTTTAACTTATTAAATTTTATGAAGTGAAATCAAACTTATACATACATTTAAAATATGGGTAATTAATCGGAATATTTAGCTCTTAAACAATATTTTCTAGAATAATCGCTATGACTTGAAATTATATCAAACATTTTTTAATTTTAAGTAAATTGATTCTTCAAGAAATCCCTTCATTACGTATTGCAGAACTTTTTTTATACAAAACATTAATACAAAAATTTTAATAGAAAATGTATATTCGTATTATTTTTAATATTAAATGAAATGATGTAAAAAGTACAATCTTCATTTGTTAACAATAATAAATATTCTGTTACGTTAGATAAAAATTTGTTTACATTAACATAACATTAGATGCAATATTTTATATTAATATGTATGTTATTAATTAATTATTATCGTGTTAAATACAATATTTTACAGCTTACATATTGTACAAGTTTAAATAATGAACATACATTTTTTAGTGTTGTTGGTTGTTTAGTATTACTTATCTAATAGAAAAGTGCAAAAAATTTAAGTACCTACCAATTTCTGCTGCAAAAATATTTCTAATAGAATTAAAATATTTATACAGTGGAATTATCACTAAACAATTATATTAACTGTTGCCAGTAATTGTATGTATAATCTGTGTGACGACATGGTATGTATTACAAACTTTATAATTCTGCTTATACATACGTATTTTCAACATGCGTGTTTACATGTATGTGTGTATAGCATATGTATACAAACATACGTATGTATGTATATCTAAGTATACTTAAAACAATAATAATTTATGAATAAATTAAATGGAAAAACAACAACGTTATTTCAAAAAAACATAATGCAATTTATTTCTGATTCAAATAATAAATGTGTGTAAAATAAGTATAAAAACTTTTTTTCCAAATGGTCAAAGATTGATAATTGAAAACAATGTGCCCAAACAAAATTAACTGCTTATAATATGTATGTACTATAATAATTCAAGCAAGCCAGGATATCCCGCTAGTTGAAATTCATAAATAGATACTTTTAACAATTATAAATGAAATTTACACAAATAAATTTGACGGATTTGCAACTTATTACACTTAAATTACTTAACTTCACCTACATAATAATATTAAAATTTTTGTAAGCTTTTTTGATAAAAATCTTTTGTCCACGCGATTCTTGAAAAATGTCTGGACAAAACGGGCTGAAACCTTTTTAACATACTTTCGAAACCAATAGTTTTAGTACGAATGACGGAAATTCAATTTGAATAACCAGAACATTTTTTAAAATCAAATGAGTCAAAACTTTAACCTTTTTTCAATTATTTTTACTTATTTGATTTTTAAAGATAATTACGTGCTTAATAAGTAAATAATCAATTTCTTAATATGTAGGTAAAGTTAAGTTATTTAAGTATAAAACATTTCAAATCAATCGAAGTGATTCATGTAAATTTATAACTGATTCTTCTTTTTAGGTTTTAAAAACGTTATATCCCCTTAAGTATTTATCTGTGCAAGTACCATGTATGCGGAAGCTTCTACCAGTAGAGAAAACATGATGTGAATCTATCCAACCAAGTCCTCGTCGTGGATCCTGGACATCAAGTTTTATAATGATGACAAAACTCAGGAAATGGTACGCTAAATGATTAAAATCTTTTCTTCTATTTTAAATTTACTAC
>QLSS01001264.1:153-12421 GCA_024372645.1 Trichomalopsis sarcophagae
TATATATATATATATATATATATATATATATATATATATATACAGGGTGTTTCATTTATCATTATATATATATATATATATATAGACACACACACACAGTGTTAATAGAAAGGCTACCGTCGAAAGATTCTTGGGTTACTAAATAAATGGAAAGATTGTGTTCATAAATATCAGTATTGTGAATTTTATATTCACCCGAATATTCAACAATAATAAAAGTTACATTTATGTAATTGAATTTCAAAAGTGAGGATTATCTCATATGCATGCACTACTATATTTAGATTTTAAAGATAAATTTCATAGTTCTGATCAAATTGACAATATTATTATTGCTAAAATACCAGATGGAAGTAATTATCCTATTTTGTGTGATCCTTTTAAACAACACATGATACGTGGACCATTTGAAATTTAGAATAAAAATTCAGCATGTATGTATAAATAAAAATTTATGTGTACTAAAAAGTTTCCTAAACTGTTTGCTTCATCTACTAATTACAATGTAGAAAATGGATACCCAATATATCGTCGACGTAATGATGGACGAATAATAAACTACCGATCAAATCGTACTGCTACTAATCAATTTGTAGTCCATATAATCCTTATTTATTGCTAACATTTAATTGCCATATTAATGTTGAGATATGCAGCACTAAGGAATCAATTAATATTCATTTAAATATTTATATAAAGGTCCCGATTCCGCGTTAGTAGGTTTTAAAAAAGAGAATGATTTAAATAATGAGTCTGATATTGCATCTAATAATTCAAATGAGATGTAGATTATTAGAATTTAAATAATACGATCAATCCCACGTAATTTATCGATTAGCGATCCATTTAGAAAATGAACAATTTGTATATTTTAAACAAGGATCTGAAACAGAATTAATAGATCGTAATGTAAATACTACATTAACAGCTTGGTTTGAGGTGCAACATCATTTGAGAATATACGAACTGTAGGAGGTATCGTATATTCTTCATTTTATGAAACAGCATTATTAGCTTTACATTTAATTTCAGCGGATAATGAATGGGATAAAGGTTACAGGAAGCTATAAATTATCAATTTTCTAATGCATTAATTCAGTTATATTCTCTTATTTTAATATTTTATCACCGTTTCATTGCTATAGAACTATACAATAAATATAAAACTTATTTTTATGATCCTAAATTAAATGATGAAATTGCAGAACCAACTTGTTTAATGAAAATTAACAATATTTTAAATTTACATCGAATAACGTTACGTGATTATGATTTACCTTTAATTTACAAAACTATTCAAATTTTCAATTACTCTAGTGATTGCGAAATTACTCCATTAGCACCTTCATATGATTCGAACATTATTCACTCACTTAATAAGAGACAACGTGACATTTTAAACGAGATTATAAAAGCAATACATTCTAATGAAAAAAAATTAAAAATTAATTAATTTTTGTGGATGGTCCCGGAGGATCAGAAAAAAAAGTTATTTACACAATATATTAATTTCATATCTTAATTGTCATCAAATTTTAGTTATACCTGTAGCTTGGACTAATATAGCCGCAAATTTGTTACATGGAGGTAAAACAGTTCATACAACATCTAATGTACCACAAAATTTATCAGAATTATTAACAAGTAATGTAAGTCCTAATTCAAACTAAGGAAAATTTCTAAGAACAATAATAGTATTAAAATGTTTTGATGCTATTGATAAATTATTTTAAGATCTGCATAATTCAGTAGAACCATTTAGAGGAATAGTAGTCGTATTATCAAGAGATTTTCGTTAAATATTACTTGTTATACGACGTGGAAGTCGGCTTAAATTCTAGAATCATGCTTCAAGAAGAAAAGTTCGATATGGAATAAATTTAAAATTATGAAATTAATTGATAATATTAGAGTCACAAATAATGATCGATCGTTTAAATCTTGGTTATTAAACGTTGGCGAACAATAAATTGCACACTTAAATTTGAAAAACGAAACCACATAACATTGATATCCAATGATATGTTATCTAGAGGAAATTTAATATATGAATTTTCGGAAATAAGATTGATCCGGAAATAAGATTAATAAAATTAAGGACGATATATTTAATTAATAGGAAGGAGAAACTATTGTTTCAGTAAACACAGAAAAAAATGAAGATGTGTTTAATTCAATATCAATAGATTTGTCCATTCATTAACACACAATGGACTTCCTTCTCATAAATTAAAATCAAAAGTTGATGTGATTGTAATTTTATCGAGAAATTTAAAATCAGATGGTGGTTTATGCAATGGAACTAGATTAATGATACGAGAATTACGATCTTATGTTGTTAAAGCTGAAATTGTTACTGGTACATCTAAAGGTAAAATTATTTTAATACCCCGAATTGATTTAAGTCCTTCAATTGAAGAAGAATCATTTACCATGGTACGAAGACAATTTCCATTTAGATCAGGATTCGCAATGACTATAAATAAATCTTAAAGTCAATCGTTTGACAATGTAGGATTATATTTACCGTCTTCAGTTTTTAGTCATGGTCAATTATATGTTGCTTTATCTAGAGTACGTTAAAAAATAATTTAAAAATCTTATTAGCAGAAGATTCAGTAATAACAGAAAACCAAGATGATAAAATTAATTATTTAAATAAATGTTTCAATGATAATCTAAAAATTTATATTAAGTATGTTGTTTATTGTGAAACTTTCGAATAAGACAATTTTTAACTAATTTTATACTACGTATCTTCTAGTATTATAGATAATTAATATTTCATTCATTTATATACGTTAATACTGAACAGTAATTTAATTTTTCTATACATTATAAAATTTTTAATATTGTTATGTACAAATATGTTCTGCCTAACAATTAAACAATAGTCATCAAAGAAATAAAAACAGCAGAAACCAATTACATTGCTATTAGTATATTGTATATTATCATTTTCATATAATAAATTAAGTAGCAAAGTATAATTACTTAATTATAAAAGTTTTATATTATAAGCATCAAACAAATAAAATAGCAGCAACCTATTTCATTGCGGTTGGTAGCGTTTGTGCATTATAATTCATATATTTAATAAATTAAATAATAAAGTTATTTAAATATTATTATATTTACAGTAAAAAACTACTTTTTAAATTAATATAAAACTGCTTCTAAATTTAGGAGCGCTCTTTTTATTATATTTACAAATTCATGGTATAGAATATGTTGTGACGAGCGAACGTGAATTCGTTTTTCGCGCGCTCGCCCCGTCGCGCGACCATTTCATGCGTGAGGCAGCGTTGCCAACTCGGTGATACTCGGGAAGCGCGCGCGGACTTAGCGTGCGGGACAAACAGGCAAAAACGCTAGGACGACCTAGACGTGTGCGACTCTTTATATTGGTGTGCCACCCGCAAGTATCCGCGCAACTGAGACGTGAGGACACAGCGACGACCCGAGAACACCGGATGAAAGGAAGCACCCGAGCGACCATCGCCTTGAACATCTGGGGTACCCCAGCATGTCGCTGTTCCAGCCGAAAGGGACGCCTCCCGACCATCAAGGACTTCTCCCCGTCGGCAGCCGACGGACACGCGGCGACCGAGTACTCCACGCGCCCATCAACTACTGCAAGTCCGACACACTGGCTATTGCGCAATCTAAGAACATCCGAATCGGCTGTAGACGCCGAGGCCGAGACTCGCTGCCACCGAGTCGTCGGCTCGTCTCCAGTGCAACCAATTTTATTTTATGGTAGCGCTAATATAAAATCTGCAATAGGTAATATATTATAAAAATTAATAAATGATAATATCAATAACCAAAATAATAGCAATTTAATTTTGATATAAATATGTGCTTTCAATGGTAGAATTCATTAAGTATTTTAACAAATAAATTAATTGAATAAACTTTACTACATTATATTATCTTAAATATTTACTTTTTTAGAATAATCATATTGGCCATAAATTATTTTTTGACGTGCTATCAAATTTATATATATATATATATATATATATATATATATATATATATATGTGTAAGCTTGTAGTTTACCAAGCTTGGCTTTGTCACTTGTTGACATGTGAGTGAGAACCAGTATGTAATAAGACTCCGAGCCGTTAGGATCGTTATAAGCGAGGTTATTGAAACTGATGTACTAAAAGGTTTGCTATCGGCAATTGTATAGATTCAGGTTAGTCTTAAGTTTATACGTTTACTGTAATATTTCTAGCCTTTACTAATTTGTACATATTGTTAATATTACAGTTGTTTATACTACATCATACAAGTGTTGATTTCTAACCCAAAACTCCACTCCAGTGAATTTCCTTGAGTTGGTCTTACAAATCTATACAATGGAGATTAAAACAAAATTTTTTTTTGTCTCGGAGGCTGGCACAGATTCGAAAAGTACTGTAGTTAAAGTGAAGAGAATTCAGCTGCTTGGTCAAGAGGAAAGTTTTTTGTTTCCAGTAGATAAGCAGACTAATGCTCAACATAAACAGCTTTATGAAAATCCAATTGTTAAAAATGTCTTGAAGAGTTTGAAAGTTCGCAATAAATTTCGAAATGTGGTGTTGACTTTATCTGACGAACTTAAGAATATTTATTTGGATACAGAAACAGAGTCTGAAATTTTGGGGTCTATGTACATTAGATGGATTTTTATTAGATTTTGATTTATACTGTGGGAAGAATTCAACTTTTGGGGATAAATTAGCCAAATGTGCTTTAGGAACTCGGGTAGTAATGAACTTACTTGACAATTTTTTTTTCAACGCTAACTTTTCGTAAAGTAGGCCTTTACCATCTATACATGGACAATTACTTCACAAGCTTAGACCTTTTTGTACATTTAAGAAAAATGGGTTTACGTTTCACTGGTACTATTAGAGAAAATAGGATAAAAGAAAAAATATTTATTTGGATACAGAAGGTAATGTTGTGTTATACGACGAATATTTGGAAGAGATTACTACAGTTCGAGAATCAAATGTAAACAGAGAGCCAACTATAGCATCTGAAAGGAAAACAAGTTCTCTAGTAAAGGATATAGTGATTGAAAAGTTTAACGGTGAAAATATATATGCGAGTGTTTGGATAAGGTTATTTGTGCAGGAGTGTGATAGAGTGGGAATTGCCCAAAATAAATATGCTGCAAAATAAGTATTAAGATTATTTTTAGAAAAATCTGCATTAGATTGGTATAATGTATTTGTAAAGCAAAACTCTTTGTTAAATTGGGAGGCATGGAATAATTCATATATTGACACTTTCTCTGCACAGTCCTGGACAGATATATCGTATGCCTATAATTTTAAGTTTTATAATGGTTCGTTATTTGAATATTTGTTAAAGAAAAGAAAATTATTGTTAGAAGTGGATGACAGCTTGTCTATAAACACACAGATAAACATGATTGTGATTAGCCTACCAAATTTTATCCAAAATAAGTTAGATAGGAAAGCTATTATAAATATAGAAAATTTAATGGCAAAATTAAAACAATTAGGTAAAATCAACGACTCGAAAAATGATAATTTAAACAAGAGAATTGGATGTGAAAAAAGACCATGTAGTATTTGTGATAATTTAGGTTTTAAAAATAGATTTCATTTAGAAAGTGTATGCCGCAATAAAGATAAGAAAATTAAACAATTAAAAAATGAAAACATTAAGGTTACAAATAATAATGAAATACAGGAAGTAGTAGCAAGTCATGAAGAGGCAAAAAACGAATAGTTCTCCCACTTATTAAAGTAAAGATTTTTGCAAATGGATGTCCAGCAATTGGTCTATATGATTCTGGTTCCAATATTTCTTTGGTTAGTAGTGCATTTTTGAATGATAAAAGAAATATTAAACAAATAACAAGTGGGAGAGATAATATTAAGGGTTTAGCTGGAATGGCGAAAACGGAAGGCGTTGTAATATTGAGGATTAGAATTTGTAATTTAGAAGAGGATTTTCAGTTTTTCATTGTTAAAGAAGATGTAATCGATTGTGAATTTCTATTAGGATTAGACTTAACCCATTAACCTCCAAAACAGAGAAATCGTAACTCTGTTTTCAACCGTAAATCTATCACATATTCCACGGATATATTCAAAGCAAACATACTTTTTCTTAAGTATTTTGTTCTCTACTTTCCATTTCTGGTATCAGAATTGCGAAGTTTTCACTCAAAAATCCAATATGGCGACGTTTAAAAAAAAAATGCAAAATTTCGATACTTTTTTTTTTTAATCCAATTTCTTGTTGTGTTAACGTTGAGGACGGAACTTTATTTTTCAACTATGAGTGCATAAATGAGTTGTACTTTAAATTCAGTTTGGCCCCGAATCCAAAAATTCAATATGGCGGCTAGAAAATGGCGCCTGAAGCGCAAAATTTTGCCCAAACTTTCACGAATTTTTTTCTCGAATATAATGCATTTGACGAAAAAATCAATAAGAATAAAAAGTGCTTAGAATCAATCAAGGAATGTGTCTAAATTTTTTCACTGAGTT
This sequence comes from Trichomalopsis sarcophagae, assembly GCA_024372645.1. Taxonomy (NCBI): domain Eukaryota; kingdom Metazoa; phylum Arthropoda; class Insecta; order Hymenoptera; family Pteromalidae; genus Trichomalopsis; species Trichomalopsis sarcophagae. Next base: position 6,675 of record QLSS01001264.1, read on the forward strand.
TTGAGCAACTTTTTTATTTTTGCCAATTGGCAATTTATGACAAATTGGAAAAATTCATCGAATCGTCTCGAAAAAATTCAAATATACTTCTTGGTCAATTCTAAGTACTTTTTCTTCTCTAACTTTTTCTTATATAACACTTTGTTTCTGAGTAAAAAATCAAAAACCTTAAAAAATTTGAGTTATGCAACTTTTGGAATTGTTTCATAAACTATATTGAATTCTCAATCGAAAAAGTCTCTATATTCAATTTGCCGAATTTTGCCAAAAGCTTCTGTAATGTTTTTATCTGAATTTCAAAATAGTGAATCATCATTGAATGTTCATAAATCGATTTTGAAGAATCTTTAGTTTTTTCACTCTTTGTCTACTATACTGTTAGTGTTCTAAATATTAGCGTTAATATTTTACTTGTGCATTTAGCTTTTCAAGTTTTAAAATTGTAATGGCTCCAAAACGCCGGAGAAATGTAAGATCTCAATTAGGTCTGAAGAAGATTATTCTGATGATAACGATGATCATAATATTTTGGTACCTAATCCAGATGATTCGGGGAGTTCTGGTCAGAGTGACGAACATTCTGGTTCTGAATCTATTGATAACTTATTACTGAGTACATACGCAGAAACTTCTAATAATTATACGAATGATCAATCTAAATTGGAAAATGAATATATTTATAAATGGATCGACGGAGAAAAAACTTATTCCTGCAAAGTTGAAAATAAAATATTATTATCTGATAGTCATAAGACAGACATTAAAAATATGAGTCCAGTTGACCTATTTGAGACATTTTTTGCAAAGAAATTAAAAATTATATTATAGAATCAACTAAGATGAATAATTGCAGTCTAACAATGTCAGATTTGAATATATTTATAGGAATAATAATTTTCTCAGCATTCAATAAAAGGAAAAGTCAAAGAGATTATTGGTCTAATAATCCCTTTTTATCTAGTGGTGTAGTGAAATCGGCTATGGGACGCCGTACATTCGAAAATATAAAATCTAAGTTGAAATTATCAAAACCAGGGGATGAAGATTGCAATGGTAAAGCTTGGCGAGTTCGTCATGTGATGAATCTCGTAGAAACATAAAATTGTTCGGGTACTTTCAAACCGCGATATCTGTAGATGAAATGATGGCCAAATGCTACACTAGAACTAGTATGAAACAGTTTATTCGCGGTAAACCAATTAGATTCGGTCTGAAATTTTGGGGTCTATGTACATTAGATGGATTTTTATTAGATTTTGATTTATACTGTGGGAAGAATTCAACTATTGGGGATAAATTAGCCAAATGTGCTTTAGGAACTCGGGTAGTAATGAACTTACTTGACAATTTTTTTTCAACGCTAACTTTTCGTAAAGTAGGCCTTTACCATCTATACATGGACAATTACTTCTCAAGCTTAGACCTTTTCGTACATTTAAGAAAAATGGGTTTACGTTCCACTGGTACTATTAGAGAAAATAGGATAAAAGAAAAAAATTATATTGATAAAAAATAACAAGAGGCACATACGCCACAAAGCACGATCAGAAGAGCGGAATGAATTTAATTACTATTATTGATTCTAAACCGATTTCAATAATTTCTACAGCATCTGGAGTAACACCACTGTTACCCTCGAAAAGATATTCCAAAGAAGTAAAATCAAAAATAGACATACCTCTTCCTAATGCATTTCATCTTTATAATAGGTTTATGGGAGGGGTTGATGTTCATGATGGCCATTGCAATGATGTTATGCCATGCATTCGATCAAAAAAGTGGACGTGGATGGTTTTTATTAGATTACTTCAGGCCGCTGTCACCAATGCAGTAATACTTTATAATTGTGCTAATCCAAGTCACAAAAAAAGTTCAAAAGAATTTCTGATGGATATTGTGAAATACTATCTGACTAGACCTAAAGTTGATGACATTGTTCATGAAACAGTATCCCTCAAACAACAGAAGCTCTGCTGTTGCAAGCCATGTGTCATTAGGACAAACAAATTTTGCAAAAAATGCAATAATTTTTATTGTAAAACGTGTTTTATAAAAAATCATAACAGTTCCTAAAAAAAAAATTAAAATTATAAAACTATAAATAATCAAAAACATAAATAAAACCCTAATAAAAAGCGAAAAAAAAATAAAAAGATAAAAAAAAGACAAGATGCTTTGACTCATTCACCTCCACGCGGTAAGTGTCGGGAAACGTTGTACATCAACGGCTAAGAAATGAGAATTGTTCCATGCGAAAATCATATCATCTGGAATGTGAGAGATACTCGGGCACAAATTTGAAGTAAATTTGCTCATAATTGACCAAAAAGTGCATATGGAACAAAAAATTGTAAAGTTTTTGATTTTTTTTTGAATTTCAAAAATTCTTAAGAATTTTATGGTTTTTGATTTTTTACTCAAAAACAAAGCGTTATATAACAAAAAGATAGAGAATAAAAAGTACTTAGAATTGACCAAGAAGTATATCTGAATTTTTTCGAGACGATTCGATGAAATTTTCCAATTTGTCATAATTGCCAATTGGCAAAAATTAAAAAATTGCTCAAAACTCAGTGAAAAAATTTAGACATATTCCTTGATTTATTCTAAGCACTTTTTATTCTTATTGATTTTTTCGTCGAATGCATTATATTCGAGAAAAAAATTCGTGAAAGTTTGGGAAAAATTTTGCGCTTCAGGCGCCATTTTCTAGCCGCCATATTGAATTTCTGGATTCGGAACCAAACTGAATTTAAAGTACAACTCATTTATGCATTCATAGTTGAAAAATAAAGTTCCGTCCTCAATGTTAACACACCAAGAAATTGGATTAAAAAAAAAAAGTATCGAAATTTTGCATTTTTTTTTTAAACGTCGCCATATTGGATTTTTGAGTGAAAACTTCGCAGTTCTGATACCAGAAATAGAAAGTAGAGAAAAAAATACTTAAGAAAAAGTATGGTTGCTTTGAATATATCCGTGGAATATGTGATAGATTTACGGTTGAAAACAGAGTTACGATTTCTCTGTTTTGGACGTTAATGGGTTAATAAAAAAATTCAAGCTTTGTCAAAATAAAAATTTGATTATATCACAGAAACAAGAAAAAACAAATTTTGATAAGCAAAATAATATTAGTGAATTAAATACTAATAAAATGAAGAATATTATAAAAAAATATGATATAATTTTTGCTAAGTCAAAATTTGATATAGGAACAGTAAAAGATTACGAAGCCAAAGTGAAACTGACAGAAAATAGATATATTTCAATGAAACCGTATAAATGCTCTTTGGAAGACAAACTAGAAATTGAGAAACAAGTTAGTGAGTTGTTAAAAGCGGGCTTAATAGAGGAGTCAAGCAGTTCTTTTGCAGCTCCTGTAACCATGGTTTTCAAGAAAGAAGAAGGAAAAAAAATCACGCTTGTGCGTTGATCTTACAGGGTTGAACAAAATAGTAGTTCCAGAAAGTCAACCTTTTCCAAAGATAGATCTTATTGTACGTGTCAGAAACCGTAAGTTTTTTTTCAAAACTTGATATAAATTCGGCGTTTTGGTCGATTCCGATACGTAATAAGGATAGATATAAGTTGGCTTTTGTGACTCATCATGGACACTGGCAGTGGAACTGTTTGCCTTTTGGTTTGAAAACTGCTCCTGCTATTTTTCAAAGAGTTTTAGCAGGTGCGATAAGAAAATATAAATTAGATTCTTTTACAGTAAATTATATAGACGATATATTGGTGTTTTCTAAGAATTATGAAGAGCATGTAGAACATGTAGAGCGAGTACTGCAAACAATATATGAACAAGGCTTTAAATTAAATAAAAATAAATATCAATTTGCTCAAGAAAAGATAACGTATTTGGGTCACGAAATTGGAAACAATATAATTAAACCACTGAATGATAATTTAGTGGCTATCAAGAAGTTTCGTACACCTAAAACAAAAAAACAAGTTAGACAGTTCTTAGGTAAGATTAATTTTTATTTAGAGTTTATACCAAATCATGCTGCTTTACTGGATCCTTTGAGAAATTTGTTGAGGAAAAATGTGTTATTTGAATGGTCTGAAGAGTGTAAGAATAGTGTTAACTCAACAAAATATTATTTATGTACATCACCTGCCTTGACAATTTTTTATCTAGAGGCACCAATATTCATTTATACTGATGCAAGTGTTGAAGGAGTTGGAGCAATATTGAAACAGCCACAAGAAGATAATTCTTTAAAGTCGGTGTTTTTCTTTTCTAGAAAGTTGACAGAGGCTCAGAAAAAGAAGAAAGCTATTTTTATAGAATGCTTAGCTATTAAAGAGGCTATTTTATATTGGCAATTCCATTTGATAAGGAAAAGTTTATTGTATTTACGGACCATAGACCATTGGAAAAATTTAATATAAAAAAAAAGTAATGATGTGGAACTATTGCAGATTTTGAATTACATCTCACAATTTAATTTTGAAATTGTATATAATCCTGGTAAAGATAATATTGAAGCTGATTGTTTGTCTAGAAATCCAGTTTTGGAATCACACGAGGATACAGATACTGATTCTACGATCAAAACTTCAAATTTATTGAAACTAAACGATATCAAAGAAAATCAAAAATTGTTAAAAGTTGATGAAAAATGCATTATTAATGATGATATAATTTATAAAATTTTAAATGATAGAGAGAAAATATGGATTACTGAAGAATTTGGAAAATTTCTTATCAGAGATGTACATGTTGATCAGGGTCATATAGGCACAAAACAGTTAATTCTAACCTTTGGGCAAACATTTTATTTTAAAAATATGTATAAGCACATCAGATTAACTTGTAGATCTTGTGAAACTTGCATTAAAAATAAATCAAGAATAGGTTGTTTTAAAGCACCTTTATCTCAACTTGGTCCAGCAAAGGAACCTCTTGAAATAGTGTCCCTCGACACAATAGGAGGTTTCAAAGGTAATAAAAGTAAAAAGAAATATCTACATTTGGCGGTAGATCATTTTACAAGATTTGCTTTTATAAATTTAATTAAGAAAGTAGAAAACGATGGAAGTATTAAATTGGTGTTAACAGATCAATATCCTGGTATAAATTCAGCACAATTTTAGCAATATTTAAATAAAAAGAAGATAGCATTGGTGTTTACAGCAGTGGATTGTGCGTTTTCTAATGGATTAAATGAAAGGACAAATCAGACTTTGGTAAACAGAATACGATGTAAAATTTACGAGAATAGAAATAAATCATGGCCTCAGGTAGCAGAGGAATGTGTAAAGGATGATAACAATACAATTCACAGTTCAACTAGATTTACTCCAAATTATTTGCTGACAGGACTAAACAACTCATTCTTACCCGATGAATTAAATGACAACAATTTGACAAATTTGGAAGACTGTAGAAAAATAGCTTTTAGGAAATCAAAAGAAATTCACAATCAAAATAAAGAATATTATGATAAGAATGTAAAACAGATAGATTATAAGGTAGGAGATTTAGTTTATGTACAAAGCGCTAATAAATTAAATAAAGATAAACTAGATCCAATTAGAGTAGGTCCTTTTAAAATCAAAGAGAAAATTTCTGATGTAATGTTTTTGTTAGATAGTAGATTTAGAAAAAATGAATCAAATATTTTTCATGCTAGTAAGCTTGTTCCTTACTCCGATGGAGTGCACCTTCGGTCATTGAATGGGGGGATGTAAGCTTGTAGTTTACCAAGCTTGGCTTTGTCACTTGTTGACAT
>QLSS01001266.1:0-12414 GCA_024372645.1 Trichomalopsis sarcophagae
TGAACCTTACGCTACTACCTTATACATCCCTGTACCTAACTCCCACACAATGATGCTATAGTTTGTAATACTTTGAAAGAAGGCATAATATAGTAACATTAGCGTTTTACTATCCATAAATTCCTTTAGCTTCGCAAAAATAAAGATTAAATATCTTGTTGTTTTTATTATATAATTTATGTGTTTATCCCACTTTATGTTATAGTCTATTATTAAACCTAAATATTTACAACTGTCTACTCTATTTATTACATTATCACCAATTCTGATGTTTAAGGTGCTAGGCACACTATCACAGTAATTGCCATATGCAATATATACGGTTTAGCCATATTGCCACCTGACGAAGGTATTCATTTAATTTTTCCTGCGCAGCTGTCCACGAGTTATCACATGAGATGATAACTGTGTCATCCGAGTAAGATAATATTGTTTCATTTTGCATATCTATCAGTAGGTCATTCACGTATAATATGAAAAATAGAGGGCCAAGTATTGTTCCTTGTGGAACCCCTATCATAATTTTTTTGTACTCACTCTTGCAGTTACTTATCTTTACACATTGTTTCCTATCAGATAGATAGCTGCTTTGTAATTTTAATGCTTCTCCTCTTACACCGTATCTTTCTAATTTGTCCAGCAGTATACTGTGAACTACAGTATCGAAGGCTTTAGCCAGATCTAAGAACGAAGTTATAATCGGTTTGCTTTTATCTAGGTTTCTATATATAATATTTGATTGACAATTGAGAGCATCCTTCGTTCCTCTCTGTCTTAGAAAGCCGAATTGTTTATTAGATATTATTTTGTGCTTCATGATAAAATTATAAAGTCTATTTTATATGATTTTTTCAAATATTTTGGCAATGTTAGAAATTAGCGATATTGGTCTATATATACTAATACAACTATTGTCTCCTGATTTATATATAAGGTACAATATCTGCTTTTTCCAGTGCATTAGGCCAGATTGATTGCTGTATGCATAGATTAAATATGTACTCTAACGGTTTTGATATATGTTTCGATAAAGATTTGATAGTTATTGCACTAATGTTATCTACTCCACCAGCCATTTTTTCCATTGCAATAATTATATTTTAAATTTCATACATATTAGTTGGATTAATAAAAATTGAGTGGTTGTTTCGAACTGGCAGTTTCAATTGTTCTAAGTCCATTTTTTAAATTTTATTGCTTAAATTTAATCCTACATTACAATAATATTCATTAATAGTGTTCGCAATAGTAGTCTTGTCATCAATTTTCTGATCATTAACTATTATACTATCAAGTGATCCTCCTTGTTTCCTTTTTTTCCCTAACTTATCATTTATTATGCTCCAAAGCTGTCTTGAATTACCACTGCATTTTCTAATGGCATTATTTTCGTACTTATACTTAGCATCTTTAATTACTCAAAATTTTTTCATAATTCTTATAATCCATTTTCAGTTTCATATTTGTTGGATTCTTTTTCCAAATATTATATAACAACTCTTTAGTTTTACAGGATATTAAAATTGCTTTCGTAATCCATTTTTTCTTAGGAATTGTATCTTTTTTGTTTATATTAGTATATTTTCTATCAGTTACTTTTGTAACACAGCCTTGGATCATACTTATTAATTCATTTATAGCTTGGTTAGGATCATTTATTTGTGACAATGAGTCCCACTCAACTCTTTTCTTGCTCAACTCAACTTGCCATAGTTAATGCAGGATGATTGATTGTAATTATTTTGTATTTTGAATTTATTAATACTTATCAAGAGTGGATAATGATCATTAAACGGTATGTTTAACTTAAAAGATTCCAACTCAATATTTCTTACTTTGGCGAAACAATTGTCTATACATGTACCGTTCTCACTGTTCTGAGATGGTCTTGTGATTCCTCTAAAAAATGGAGTATATTCATTTTCAAAAAAATTATTCAGAAATTCTTGAGCGATTGTCTTTTCAGCTAAACCAATTTTGTCATAATTAGTTTCCCTTATATCAATATTAAAATCTCCAAATATACATTGATTTTTTATATTAACCTGTTTAGCCAGGAATCTTTTTACTGAATTAGTAAACTCAGATTTCGATACATCGTGGCACCTGTACATATCAGAGATCCTGATTGCATCACCTGACTCTAGAAAAGTATCAGAACTTATAACACTCAATCTATCAATTACTTCTATTTTAGTTTTTTTCCTGTATATTGTTTTTTTATATATAACATGACTCCATCAGCCCTATTAATTTTACTGCCATTGTAATAGCTTTTATATCCTAGTAGTTGATAGTATTGAGGATGTTGTAAGATCCATGTTTCCGTACATATTATAATAATTTGTTTTACTACCAAGCTTTCAATAAATGATTCTAATTTTTCGTAATTCGCATTTAAACTTCTTATATTTACACAGAGAATTAACTTCTTTTTTTTTCGAGATGCTCTTGTTGAGTGATCTGATGTTTTCTGCATCACGTTCTATGTTGTGTATGTCTTCAAAATTGAATTCTTGCGCCATTAGTTAATCCTTTTTTCTTAGTCTATTTGTTATACGTGTGTTAATTGCGTTGAGTGACGTAGAAGACATCCCAGATGTACGCATGGTTATAGCCTTGTTTGAAGTATTTTCTGCCATACCGACATATCTCGGTATTACAGGTTGTATCGTGTAGTCAGTAAGGTCAATGAACTTTCTTATTTTATTTTGTAGGATACTGCATGCGTGGCTATATGTTTCCATATGCTCAGTATTATATTGAGTTTTATATTTATCATTGCTGAAGATACAGTTAGGACAATTTAATTTATTACCGGAACAATCTGTAGTCTTATGATTACCTGCACATTTTAAGCATGTGTGATTATTTGTGCACTTAAAGCCATTATGTTCCATATCTACCACAATTAAAACATGGCTTAACGTTGCAGTAGTCATGCACCTTACAGTTTTGATAACCCACGAAGATTCTGTTTTTATTATCTCTTACATGTTGATATAGTTCAGCAGGAATTTCTAATATGACTGACTGTAAATGAGTTTTGGAGTAATCATATGAGTGCAATACTGTACACTTCTTGTTGAATTTACTAAAATTTCTTTCATTTATGTCATCTTCAATTTTTTTATTGTCTAGATTTTCAAAATTATCTATTCCAACTACTTTAACCTTTGGATTCTCTATTATTTCTTTTGTAACATCACAACTTTCATCAAGCTTTTTCTTCAATACATTATATGTTTTGCTTACACTTTCTTCTGTTAAACAATCTACTATTATTTCACTCTTCTTCTTAATTAGTTTTCTTGCTTGTATGCTCTTATCTTTAATGAGATAGTGTGCAACAGTATCATTTATTGTGTCAATAGGATATTCTTTAGTATCTTTGTTTTTAACTATAATTTTTGGGATTCTTTTTGGCTTGTTGTTAGTCATGGCACTCGAAATTACTTAAACATATGTTTCGTTTTTTGAGGTATTTATTTCACTTTTCTGCTTATCAAGTAATTCTTTCAATAACTTTTTTTTCAGTTCTTTATTTAGTTCTTTTAATAGTGCATCTTCACGCTTCAAAATACTGTCCATTGATACACTGTTCTCATCATCATCCTCACTTTCAGCTTCTGACACACTTATTTTATCACTTTTTCTCAATTTAATCTGAGCAATGATTATTTTGGCTTCATTACTCAGCACATTTGTATTCACTTTCGAGGTTAGGTCTACTTGGTTATGTTCTGGACATTATCCTAGAACTCCACTAATTTTTACTGCCCCGTCTATTTTTGCAAAATCACTAGTATGAAAAGCTTCCTCACACATTATACAAATAATCGTTTTTACTTCCACTTTTGGATGACATTTATAGAAAATTGCTGACTGTGAAGTCACCGAGCCCGCGCTCGATGACTCCACCTTGGATAATGAATATTATTATTTATTTGATACACAGTATTTATTTATTTGATACATGGACTTAAAAGTCCTTGACTTAATTACATACAAGATCACACAGGTCGCAACGGATCCTAAGAAAATTAATGAAAAGATATACAAAAGATTAGTTGTATGGTAGCATCTAGCAGCTAGTCTTAGAAAACAATGTTCAATTGACTTTAATTAATTAGTCATATGAAGGCGGCGAAATTTGACAACAGTGGATGAAAAATGTACGAACGAGAGTTTTATATAATGTAAGTACCATTTGAACGTTTTCAAAATCGTTAGCGAATCTTGAAATAAAACCAACCACTTTAGATGCTTTGGTAACTAAATATTCGATATGTTTTTCAAATTGACGTGAGACGTTCAAAGTGACAAATTGACTTTCAAAAGACATTTTAATAATTAAATTTGCTACATTCAATAGCAATAAACTTATTTTCTACTCGCGCTACCCCGAATTAAAAAAAAGAAAGAGCAAGATAGGTGCATTTTTAGCCAAGTTACGGCGTTTTTTTCCGAGCGCCCCGATTTTAAGCATACTTTTCAGTTTGGATACTTTTCAGCTGCGGAAGCGTGCCGATACCCCATTTCGTATACCACGGCGTCGTCACCCGCAAGGCCTGAGATTTTTTGGTATATTTATGAACGAAATTGTTACAAGCAAATTTTCATCCATTCCTATAAATTTTTTTTTTTTTTTTTTTTTAATACTTGTTATCACTTGTACTTTAAGCACAACGTGCGACAATTTTGATAAGCCAAACCCCTTAATAACGGCAAGTCATTGAACGCCTAATTGCGCATTTCGCGTATTTGCACTCTGTGCATATTCTTGAAAGCTCTAAAATCCACAAATTACATCCAATCGTGGTGATTTTTTTTAAATACTCCTTATGACGTACTTTAAGCAGGAAGTGTGGAAATTTCAACCGTCCAAACCCCTTAATGATGGTGTGACGAGACACGAGTCTCGTACATGTAAGTGCGTGTGAAGGCGGCCGCAATAGATGCGGCATGCGCAGCGAGCGCGCGCGTGCAACATCCGCAAGGCAAGTTCGCACGAGCGTGGAGCGCGGCAGCCAGCGAGCGACTCAGCGTCGCACCCGGTGCGCCGTGAACGCACCTAAACACATCCGCGCCGCGCGCTTTTATGAGGCGGATCGCGCGGCGCAACGGGCAGCTCTACTCGAGCTTCACTCCGGGTAGTATCGTGCGCACACGTTTGAAAGATCCATTGTTTCTGCTGATTACTTGAAGCTCACCCTGTAGCTGTAGCGCCGATATCCTCGTTGAGAATAATAATAATTATAATTGACTCTACTTAAATATTCGAATTTATTGATTAAAAAAAAAAGGAAATAATAAACAAACTAATAAGCGCAATCTATTTTATTATAATGAAACTAATAAAGTATTGCAGAAACAGTGATAGAATTGTGAGATCGACTTCATAACAAACTGTATTAATTTCTAATAATATCGAAGACTTGTGGTGTAGAGTGAGGAGCATATCGGGACCAGGTAAATAAATACTCGCATATTTATGTTGAGAGAAACAAGGTTGGCTCCCAGCCTTTATTCATTTTATTTATTGTATCGTGAAAAAAAAATAATATATACTATGCGAAATTATGTAATGTCTTAAAAACTCGACAGTTAAATCGGAAAATAGCGTGAAGCCACAGGCACGGGATCCACAGATTATTAAACTAACATTAATTCAATTGCCTTGTGTAAAATAAAATAATATTTAGGAATTTAGGGATGGCACGACTTACTTATCGGTTACTGTGACGAAAATCATATAATGCATGCATGAGGTGAAATACTAGCGACCCGCGTTGTTTGCGTACTCAACCGTGTAATCACCTCTGTGCAATTGACAGACGTCTCAACCTCTATGTGAGCCCGAGGTGTACACACAAAAAAAAGGAATGCAGCGTGTTAATGTCACACAAATAAAATAAAACGTTTGCGTTTAGAGATACCGGTAAATTCGTTCTATTGATCGAATAACGGATTGTAATATTAGGATAAAGACAAGCGAAAGATTTGACAGGATATCGTGAATTGACATAAATGTGTTATTTTTTTTTAAGTGAATTAATAATGATTGGTTAGAGAACAACGAAGCCGTGGAGAAAATTCGATATGCGTCCTAGGACAACCGAACTGAACTTTGGCGTAGCTAGCTCAGTCGGATAGCACAATGCCATACTTTTAGGTCCCTGAGGAGGCAGGTTAGTTAGTTAATATTTTTGCTGAGATCACAAAGTGTTCTCCCCGGTTTGGTCTGAACGACTTAATCCTGGGTGCACAGTTAGTAAAATAAAAGATAAATTAAAACACTGTATTCTCTTCCTTAGAGAATAATACCGATAGCTCTCCTGAGCTGGCTGCAACTGCGTCGTTCTTCGTCTGCTTAATTGCTATCGAGGAACGTTTATTATTATTGAAGGTTGCGGGCGTACTGGCAAATCGCGGAGCTCCCGCTAACCCGCTAGAGAACTCGCCATCGTGAGCACACGAGGCAACACGGAACACCCGAGCGACATCGAGCCTGGTCTACGTGAGCACACGCTGGCGACATCCAGTGCCACCGTAAACTCCTAACCTACATTCCGACATATTGCTGCCACTATGAGCCCACAGGGTTAAGGGAGTAACAATAAGGGAGTTCCGCCGGCGATTCGCCCGATCGTGCGCTCACGTCATGGTGAAACAAAGATAAATTCCTGACCAACAAAGACAGCCTTACGCCGATATCTCACGACTCGCTTTATCTCTGTGTGCACACAGGATAAAGAGAGGAACTAGACGAGCGACGAAGATTTGTGAAGCCGTGCGCTCACGACTCCACAAATCCGAAGGATAACCTCAAAACACCGTGACACTATCCCAGGCGTTACTGTGCACACATAGAGCGGCCAAAATCGCTGTTACTTGACACATTCGGATCGGCGTAGCCGTGTGCACACGACTCCACCATACCGAATGAATTCCTAACCTCAAAATCCGCCACTGATCCGTCATACCGACAAGTCATTGAACTCCTAATCGCGCATTTCACGTATTTGCACTCAACGCATATTCTTGGACATTAATAATACTTCAATAGGAGTATGAAATATTTGAAAAGCGAAACTTTTTTGTGTGTATATATTATATTATACTGAAAATGCAATTTTGATGGAACTGGACTTATTAAATAAATAGAAATATTGAACTCGTTTATAGTAATTGATTTTGTAACGTTTTCAATGTATTACAACATCATTTAGGCGTTCAATGACTTGCCGTTATTAAGGGGTTCGGATGATTAAATGATGTGCTTAAAGTACAAGTGATAACAAGTATTTAAAAGAAAAAAATTCATACGATTAGATGAAAATTAGCTTGTAACAAGAATTTTGTCCATAAATATACCAAAAAATCCCACTGTGCAACGTTCCGATCACCTTTTTTTCTACACAATTTTCACCATTCAAACATCATTGTACATAAGCCATTGTAAATTTTGCATAAATTACAAGCCTAAAACTGCAATTCCTAATTTTGAAAATGACGATATCTTATTTATTTACCGAGCACTGGCTTGTTAAAAAAAAAAAACGTAACTTTGCTCCTAATACTCGCAGATAAGCGACTTTCTGCAGGGTTTAGAAGTAAAGCATAGTATTTCAGTAGAGTTTATTAAAATTTGATCGGACTACAATGTTGCTTCTGGGACTTATGTTAATTAGGCGTTTTATAAACATTCGCATTTAGGGACGCTTCTAATTAAAATTTCGTGGTTTTCTAAAAAGTTTATTGAAATATAGGTCTTCTAGATCACCTTCAAGCAAGGGCAATCATACTGGCTAATTTATTACATTTTTCCAGTACGGTGAAAATTAAGTAATTTCAAAATATTGATGCCATTTAGAAAAAGATATAATTGATAGATCCTTGAAATTTGGCATACTATGTTGGATTATCAAGTACTACATTTTCCTAAAATATCAATGTGAAGAATTTTTCTCAAAAATTCTTAACAATTTACAATTTTGACGATTGTTGTGCTTTATCTCGATTTCCAAGTGAACAAATAGAGTTAGAGGAGTGCCACCACGGACTTTTTTGTAGATAATTTAATAACAAACAACTTTGTTTTGCTAAAATCATTACTTTTTAAACCGTAGAGTTAAATACCAGAAAATATGCTAAAATACGACTTTAATTGTTAATAATTTATTTACTCTACTAAATTTTTGGTTGCCATTGTTAAAGTATTGTTCTATACACTTTTACGAATCATTTAAGCCCTTCACCGTTCTTGTTGAGATTTTTATAGCATATAAAGCTTGTTTTATTGGACCATAAGAATACAACTTATTTACCAAAAAAAAAAAAAATTTTACTTTCTGTAGACGATGTCTAGGTATCAAAATCACCTCCCAGATGGCGATACATGATCTACGATACAACACACTAAGTATACAATAAATATGCTTAGAAAAATTTCACTTCCTGCAGATGATGTCCAAGTGTCAGGATGATCCTGAGGTTAATCCATTATAATTATGGACTCGTTTATAATCATAAGTATATTATCAGCGTTAAAATTCCAGGAAGACCAAAATTTCAAGAAGTCCAGAAAAATTCCCTGAAAAATCCGGAAAGTGCAATATTTTATCTTTACATTAAAATATTGCAATATTGATGCGTTAGAAAAATTAAAACGGTGTGAATATTCTTAGATGTTAGAACTCATGTGACTGTTAAAAAATTTCTATTAGAATTGATGGAATTTGAATAAATTGAACTGAAAATGATGTTTTGGACTAAGATTTATGCAAATTAATATTATGTAGATTTTGAATTGATGAACTTTTTATTATACTCTTGCATCCACTACACTTATATATGTATAGTGGACGGGGTGTAAATTTAATCGACGGTCAACTCCTTCGATGCGGCGGAGGGCTCCGCTACGCCCACAAAACACCTACGTTGCATGCAGTTATCAAAGCTGCTTTTTATTTTGCTGGGTCTACGCACCGCCTGGTGCGTGCACGGCTGCTCAACTGCGGTACTTTGACTTAAGTAACGCCTGCGAAGGTGGCGGTAATCGTAGGGAGGAACAGGAATCGGAAACGAGCGCCCGAGGTCAATAAATAAAGTAAAAATCATGTAAAACAATAAGTCTAGGTTATATTTGAATACCGTGTACGCGATTATCGCGAGAAGGTCGCGCGCGCCGAATCACCCTCGCACGGATGATGCACTCTCGCATTCACTCAATCTCATGCACTGCGCGTCTCACAAACCTTCTCAATCTCGACTCTTCTGATCCCGGACAGACAGCAAAACTTGAATGCTGCGCTGGACTGCTAGGCAGGCGGATTAAGATACCCGAATTCGCGCGTGTTTTTCTCCGTGCACTCGAGTCTACGCTATTTCGTCGCGGCGAAGCGGTACTCATACAGCTACGAGTTAGCCGCGGTGCTCAACTCGTTACAATAGGTATGCATATTGTATAACATACGCATACAACTACTGCATGGAAACACGAAGTCTAAAATAATAAAACTTTAATCTTGCTTGCATTGGACATAACTCTATGCCTCATAATTATAAAACATACAAATGTAAATCATTAACTGTAAATAGATAATACATAGCAAATTATAACAATTACCAATAACAATCATTATTGCATTAAAAATTAATAATAATAATAATACAAATTGAAATAAGAATAATATTTTAATCATAATTTTAACTATAAACAAATTTTTACGTAATCTTCTACGCTATATTAAAATTTTATACTTGGTCGATTTTGTAAAAACTCCAAAACTCATAAAAATAAAATTAAATCCACTATACTGTAGAAACGTTCTTTGAACTTGAATCATTCAGGTTACTGAAAAAAAATGATAAATGTATCAAATTTCAATTAGATTAGCAGTAAAAGGACTTAAAAAATATCTGTCCGTCCATACGGATTTTTTTGGATTTATTTCACAAAACTTGATGTATTTTATTAGCAAAAAACTATTGAATGCTATAGACAGATAAATATATTGAAAATATACATTCCTACCAAACACATTTTCAAGATTTGTTCCAGGTAAATCGGAAGCTGTAAAAACAATAAAGAAATAAACGCAATTAATTTATTGCTACCTCCTTTATTTTTCTAACTATTTTTTTATTTTATGGCCAATTTTTGATTTTTGAAAAACACTATTTTGCGTTTTTTTTTTCAATCATCCCATCATTACAAACAATTCAGCTAATATGCATTTGAAAGAGAATAAAATTACCTACTTTTTCCCGTTTGATCCTCGGGATCGACCGCTTTGTTCGGCAGATAAAATGAAAAAGGTGATTTTTTTTTTAAATTCATATCTCTGAAACTAAACACCATAACCTCACGAAAAAAATCATGTGGGTGGTTCACGTGTCAAAATATATCCCATTAAAATTTCGAGTAATTTGACTACTTATTTTTTCTGTAAAAAATCGAAACCTGCAAAAAATGATTTTTTTTGTGCCTCGATTACGGAAGTACAAAGGCTTTTAATTGCACTTGAGATTTTGGGAAAAAGTAGATATTTTATGTTTATGATAAAAGGGATTCTTTAAATAGTTATTGTGCAGGTATGCTCTTTTTTCAAAGCTATGTGTTTGTAAATTTGAAATGACGAATTCTGTATGGTTCCATGAATATCACAAGATGTAATTTGCAGATTTAGTCAAGATAAAAGGGATGCTGCAAACAATTATTTGCACATGAGTTTATCAGTAGGGAAAGATAAATTAATATTAAACTATATCAATTTTCTTAAATAAACCGTAAGTTATAATTAAATAGATGCTTTAACCAAACATTACAATAAATCATAGATACTTTGATTTGCATCAATATTTACATCATATGTTTACTATAATAATTAAATATATGTTATATAAATTTCTAGTTTTCCTATTGATAAATCTCAAATGAGATCTCTACTATTATTAGGTTTACTTTCAAAATACTCTCATAAATTTTGTTATAATTGAAAATTATTTTCTTAATAGAAAAACCGTATTCGAAAATAGATGCTGAAACGCTCTGACTGAGCTCTATTTAAATATTATTTTTGAATGGTCTGGGATGTCGTGGTCTTTGAATCTGTGTTCATGACAGAAAATTTGGCAAAGATATAGTTTAGATATTTTGTTTTGTTTATTATACAGGGTGTTTCATTTTAATCCGACCACGACAAAAAACCATGGAAAAACTAATTTTAACGAAAAATAACCTTTACAAAAGTTGAAGGGGGTAAAGGGGGTCATCTAATGACACTAACACCTTTGACCTTGAACTCGATTTTCAAGGTCATTTGAGGGTAATTGTGATTTTCTTAAATAGGAACCTTTATTTTTGACCTTGGAATCGTGAGAGCAAGATCGACAGGGAGGATTGAGGTCTCGGCAAGTTCGAAAAATGTGTCATAGAGTTACAAAAAATAAAAATGAAAGAAATAAAAATGGATACTTTATTTGCTACCCCGTCCCTAACCTGTTCAACAATAGATGTAAATGCAGGACTAATGGAAGCTCCTAATAATTTAAAACAGCAAGGTATTGAAAAACGACAACATACATAATGGAGTAAATGCGCTATGTAAGTAAAATCGTATAATGTAAAAATTTCATTGTACTTCAAATAAGATAAATTCATATAAAATGTACATGATAATAAAAATATCTAATAAACCATTTTCTAAAGGATTATTACAGCCTCTACTTTGTGAATTTGACATGCTTTGGCTGTTAGTAACATAAATCGTGCATTAAAATAATTTTCAAATGGTAGGTTGTTGCATTAAGTATTTTAAATTTAAAATTATACAAGCTCGTGTTATATTATTTAAGATATTTGTGTAGTTCCAAAAAACATGCGTAATCCCAAGGGCATATTTAACACAAGGTATGTCTTCTGTTCCAGTTAAGTAACTAAACTGCATGAACAAGTTGAAAAACATGACAAGGGCTAGCATATTTAGTATCAAGTTTCTGCAAAACAGTACTTTTTTAGTCTCCAAGCACTTGTGAGATAGGGAAACATTGTACACGTGTGTTCGGTTGGACTTTGTATTTATTTTGAGAGCTTGGAATTACTACAATCACTTCTTGGCTCGGCAAAACGCAGACTGCAGGACAGGCAGAAAGACCTAGGTCCGTGCAAGTCTCTAGTTTGAGCGAGAGTGACAAGTGCCCCCAGCAAAGCCACCCTTCAGACCTCGGAGGGAAGACGTTGCCCTGGTATAAATAGTCAATAGGGATCGATTAAATTATCAACAGATTCTATGCTAATTCTGAATACCATTTTTTGTACAAGGACTCGATTAAAATCGATTAGAATCAACTGGAGTCAATAGATTTTAATACGGAAAACAACAATTGAAGTAGATAGTTAATACCAAA
>QLSS01001269.1:0-12374 GCA_024372645.1 Trichomalopsis sarcophagae
TACGGACAGTGAAAAAGTTCACAAATTCTTGCACCGAGTGCCACAATGGGCCAGCAGGAATAATGAAGGTTTCAGCATGATAAAATTGAAGGTATTTAGTGTAAATATAACTTAAAAAAATTATAAATAATATTATTAAAATTTATGAATTTTTCTTTGTGTTCCTTTTTTTCAGGGTTTAAAGGTGGTGTGTCCCCTTAACTCAATTCAAATTAGAATATGCATGTCTGGTGGCACATCAAATCCCACAGACGATTAAATTAGAATATAACAAGTAGATAAGGTAGATTCTAACATTTTATTTATAGAACTTAACAAAAAAGAACGACGAGAACTCACTTGAACTCACTTGAACTCAGATTAATAAATCGTAGTCATAATCATAATCATCAGGTTATCATAATAATGCAAAGCAAATGTTTAAAAATAGCAAACGACAAATGCCAACTTATAGCAGCTCATGTACATCCTTAAAAATTCAACACGTAAAAAGTAAAAATTAAATGTAGCTTACGTGCTGCTATAAGTTCAAGAAAGCAAAATAGAAAAATTACATGCAGCAGCTTATGCATACTCTTATGATTTCCTGAAGACAAATTACAATGCAAGTGACACATCAATGCTGCTAACTTGCATCGACTTATTATGAGATAATGGTTAAAAAGCAGAATGTAAGGCTGGCGTAGAAAGCATTGCAAATTATCCATTTCATTATTAATAGAAAAACAAAAAGTGATTAATCATACCACTTGAATTACAATTTTGTTTATAATTATATTATCTGTTTTAGTTGTTATCCTTTTCGCCCCTCAAAGTTGAACTATGCAATCATTAGTTTATTCAGATAACCTCACTATATTTGAAGCAAAACACCTAATTATTTATGAAAATGTTTCAGAAGCCATTTAAGCTTTGACTATTCAAAATATACTAATAAAAAATCACTCAGAAATTAACCAAAAAATCAATCTTGTAATTATAAAACGCATCTTAAATAAATAAATCATAAAATTTTGAAATTTAAGAAAAAAATTACCTTGACTTAACGTTTTAAAATTTTCCAATCAAATATCGTTATCTTCGTAAAATCTTCGTAAAATGATCCCAAAATCCTCACAGGAGAATAAACGTACTCGAACACAAGCGTCGGATAGTCGTCTATAACCTCTCCAAATTTGACTTGTACGGCAGCTCTCAATATCTAGCATATAATGTCATGTGGTAAAAAAATAATATCATCCCAGAATTCCTGACACACGAATAAATATTCTTCAATTCAAATCCTAGAATATTCTTCTTCTTTGGCCGATTGTGACGGATAACAGAAGCAATGAAAATGTGCGCACGAACTGTTATAATGGCCGAATGGCGACCGGACCGGATATATGCTGAAGTGAACGGAGCACTCCGACAGCAGCCAACTTCAGAGTTTAAAGCGCCCGGTGCCAAGCAGATACCTGATCTGAGAAAAGTTATGATCGGTCGAATATAAAAACGTAGCTGATTTTNAGTGAACGAAGCACTCCGACAGCAGCCAACTTCAGAGTTCAAAGCGCCCGGTGCCAAGCATATACCTGATCTGAGAAAAGTTATGATCGGTCGAATATAAAAACGTAGCTGATTTTAATTATGATTTTGGTACACCAGAAAAGACGGAGCATAAAACACGGATCACGGGCATCACGGCTGTAGAATGGCTCGTATGCGTGAGATAGCGCGCGAGCCTGACTATCCTGAGTCTAGCCGAGCGCTCTGTAGTTAGCTGCTTTATCTATAAAGTACTCAAAAAGTATTCTTGTAAATATACTTGTTTTTACGTTAAAAAAATTTAAAACGTAAAGTTACCAGTAAATATTAAAAAGTTATCTTATCGAACACATTATTAATTAGCATTTGCTGCAGAGTTCTTTTTGAATAATGTATGCTCTCCTTTTAGTTTCCGGCGTGCATAGCGTTTGAGGTTATTTTTTTCAAACGCATGCCTAAGGTGTAAAAATGTATTCCGACGATTACGGTGATACGGACTATGTATACGACGACTATGGTCAGCTGGAGGAGCATCTCGTCGGGTATGGCAGGTACTCGTCGCATCAGATGCCTGAAGTGGTCAAGAAGTTCCTGATAATATTGAGAAAGTACATCAAGGAAGGCATGATCTTTGAGATCCAAAACTTGTACGAGAACACGTTTCCCAAGCTTTTGGATCAGTACTTTGAAAAAATTTGAAGATTTAAACAGAAAACTGAATTACATTAAGATCTAAGTTTGTAAAGTTTGTAAGTTTGTAATATAAGAACGTAAATGAACTTAATATGACCTTACAGATGTCGAAAGAGAAAAAAAGAGTTTTTTTTCGAATAATTTATGACTTCTAAAAGAGTTCTTTTTGAATGTGTTTGTTGAGCCATTAATTAAAATTAATAGGTATAATGTGTTAAATAAGAATACTTTTTTAATACTTTCTGATAACTACGTTTATGATTTTGCTATGTGTAAAAATAATATATTTAAAAGAATGATTTTTTTATTACTTTTTGAATACTTAAAGTATACTAAAAGAATACTTTTTGTTGTTGAATCTAGCCACTACAAATTTGCTTTCTGTTCAAAAAGAATACTTTTGAAATACTTATTGAATACTTAAAGAATTGAAACTTGCGGTCATTCGTTATTATTTAAAGTATACTTTTAGAATTCTTTTTTGCGAAAGTGTGCTTGTTGGGGGGTTCTTTTGGATCTTCGGGATAGATTTGACGCGCTAGATATTGTATTTGCGAACGATCACGTGGATTTTTAAAAATAACAAGGTAATTTGCATTTAATGAGATATCGCGTTGACCAGCACCTTTGTGAAAAAGATTTGGTATAATAAAAATCACACTTAAATTCTTATGATGACTTCCCTTTGTAAATAAATCGAGAATAATGTTATTCGAAGATTCTCTAATTAAATCATCGATAATAATTAATTTTTTCGTTTCATTGTCTTGAGAATAATCTGAAGGCTGAGGAGTAGTAGGGGCTGCGCGACTACGGCGCCAGCGCGGCTACGGCGCCAGAGCGGCTACGGCGCCATCGAATACCGACAGTCGGTAACGGGTAAATCTGTCATACCGACGTCCGACATCCGACATCCGACGCGGGCAGCCGGAATTTAAATTCGATGCATGTATGCAATTTAAAAATTTGTGTGTATATATTTTTACCGGCGCGGCAGCCTGCATTCGAATTTCTTACCGATTTGATCCTAGTATTATAATTTATTACTTTATGGATGATTCATTTATTGTTAAAGTATACGTATAGAAAGAGTTTAAATAAATACATGAATTTTTTCTTTCTTCTTCTATATCAATGTAGAATTAAGACTTATCCAACTTTAAGAATTCGGAAGAGATAACGGAAAGGAATAATAAATATAAATGTATACAAAATATGAGATTACGTTTTGTTTATTAAAAAATTATAACTCAATACAAAAATTATTCTTAACAATACGTATTATATCATCTCATAACCTCGTGTAACCTTGCTGTTCTGGCATAGAATTCGTATTGCTGGAATACTTGCTGAAATAATTTTTCCATTCTTTGCTTTTATCAGGATGCTTAGAGCAAGGCTCACCTCGATATGTATTACATTGTTTGCCATCTTGTACTCTTCTAGCATTCTTATCTTCAACCAGGGGTGTATATGATACTTTATTTCGACTCATTTTGGAGAAAGTTGTAACCATACTAAGATCTTATGGTTATTTGTATAGCTTTATATAGAAAAAAAGTGGTGGGAAAAAAATTTTTAATTAAATAATTTTTTTAACATCTCCACTTATAGGATTATACTTGACAATGCGATCATGTATAATTAAACAAAATGCTGTTGTATCAGCGGGTATATTTTCTTTCGTTTCAAACTCGAGACGTACATCCACAGCTGCTTGTTTCAATGATTCATTCTGCTTGGAACAGTCAATAACTATAAGCGGTGCATATGTGATGAATTCTTCCTTGCTTAAAAGAGGATTCATATTTTCATGATAATAAGCACTTTGAAATTGTGCATAGATATCATACAACATTGCAAATTGATTATTATCAATATCAAGATTAAGATTATTGTATGGATAATTCTGCGAGTTGAGAAAGAGTTTTACATTGCTAATCTTACAATGATCAAAATGGCTACAATTTTTGCTATTATGTCCTTTGCTAGCAGTTTGAAATGCTAGGATAATAAAGCGTGGTTTTTCTAACTGGTTTGATGTTTTGACGGTCCATACATGCTGAGTAGTACGTGGAAGTACTAGATATTCATACAATTTCCAAGACCGAAAACTCATAGCAATGGGTATATCTTTTTGAATGTAGTTATAAAGTTGTATTTTTCTTTTGTCTGATAAAACTATATAAGGCATAAGCCACTCTATGCGAGATATGGTTAATTTAAATTCATCATACGTAGCTCTATTATCAACCATTATTGCCTCCTGTATAATAGCATTCACATCACTCCTTGATCTTGTGACAATAAGTTCATGTTTAGCATTTACAATAATTTTTCGATAGTCTTCAACAAAACCAAAAATCATTGATAGAGGTATAGTGATATCAAAATTTCCATTGTTATCAGTTATTACCCCCTCTTCTGAAACATCAGTCCATCCAGAATTCTCATTATATTTACTCTGACTTGGTGAGAAGGAAACATAACCTTTCATTGTACTAGTTAGACCAACATTTTTGCATCGATCAATTTCATTCATTTCATATCGCATTTCCTCGAACAGATGACATATGGCATTGTTCACAAACTTGGTATGTTGCAGAGCAGTACCATCTGTTTTAGTTAATTTACCGCAAATATGAAGTAAACTTTTGGAGGGTAGCAAGCATAAATCTTGATGTTGAATAGAAATACGAATTTCATCACTATTATTGAACGATGATGATGTATATGGTTGATGTGCATGAATCTCATAATGAGCAACAGACTCATAAAAATGATTGGTGATTGTATATCAAGGACTCCCTCCATTTTTTTTCAGGTATACAGCAGCAAACGAAAACACAATTTATTTTTTGCTCCTTTTTACTCTTCTGAAACCGTTTCCTCTTTTTAACTTTAGACCTAGACTCCGTAGAAACTGAATGTTCTGACGTGTTAACTGTTTGACGACTCGTTGTCGACTGACTATCCGAGGACATAGTGGATTATTAATATAATTTTTTTCAGGCTTAGTATTAAAAACAATTCCCATTTTTAGACCTTCTTCAAATGTAGACGAATTGTTATAACTTCTCCACGTAGATTTACCAAATCACCATCTTGATCTACGATCCGTAATTGTAAGTGATCAATAATCTTAACTGTTATCGGTAAATATATAATTTGTTTTGGAACTTCAATTATTTTGTAACCTGGTGGAACTGCAGGGAAAAACTCATGAATGGTATGAACTTGATTTTGATTAATGTATGCTCCAGATCTGATATTACACTCTACTCGTAGGGCATTCACTTTGAGAATGGCTACAGGCAAGTCAGAGTTGTGAGTTATATAGGGTTTCAACAGTCGTGGAGTGAAACCTAGTAGTCGAGCTATCGAGTCTTTGGGACGAAAGTCTACTTCATGGCTACATGTAATGACACTTCTCAGTGTATATTAGGTTTAATACTTAGGGTAATATTTTTTTGGCTGAGAATTTCCTGAAGAGTACGTTCAATATCTTCTATTTCATAGCTACCAGTTGGTAATTCAATGATTTCTTGTTCAACATAAAATTTATTGCTTTTAAAGTCCACATTAGGTATAGAGTTGAAAGTTAGTAATTCAACCAATCCGAATCGAGTTCAATTGGTGGAAAGTATTGAGTTTCTAGAACAGACGAAGTGCCTGACAGGCTCAAAGTTAGCGATTCAATCATTTTGAATGTAAGTAAGATACTGATAGTTTATCGATCTAATCACTTCTTATATAGACGAAAATTGTCTGTGTCACCGAGTTGATTGCATAAAAATTTTAGGCAGAGGTGACCACAAACAAAAGTATCAAATTCTTGATATCTTTTATAATTATATTTAACTTTATCAATTTTCAAGTATTTCATAAGATCTTCAGGTGGTTGCAAGTCACCAAAACTGTCGAAGTAGAAAACATTATTACCATTTTTACGATAAGCTACCCAGTGAGTACCAGACCCTTTTTTATCATCTAAATTTATAATTGCAGTTTCTCGATAATGACTTTTATTTGCAGGCAAATCATTTCTCATGTAGACTCCTCAAAAATTTGAAATTTTCAATAAGCGAGCGTATTTCAGTAAATCATAGTCAGCCAATGGACGATTTGGTAAACGTATTATGTCAACAACGTTTTTTTTTCTTTGCGAACGTTTTCGTTGCATACGTTTCTGCTTACATTGTTTCAAATAAATGCCATAACATGTTTTATGAGGTTTTAAGTAAAGTCCCTTTCCGAGTGCTAACATTTCTATTTTTTTATTATGTCGTTTTTGTTCTTCAATTTGCTGCTTAGCAGCATTTGCCCTATTAATAGCTTGAGTTCCTCCAGCAAGTGAGCCTACAGCACTCAAACCAGCAAAAATAGGAATTAGAGCTGGAAGAAAACCACCTACCTTAAGCACAGGTAGTACACGTGGAATCTTGATATTTGTTTTTCCACCTACATTTTTTATATGTTTACGAGCTACCATTAAAGCTGATTTGATTGAACTATGTGAATCATTGCTAGGAATGAATGATTTCGCCGTAGACTTGATCACATTTTTCAATGCTAACAATTTTCTTTTCTTTTGCATCTTTTTTTCTCTTTCCACTGAGTCCCATACCTAACTTTGATTTTACTTTCATGATGTTTGAAACAGCAAAAGCAGCTGCTTTTTCACGTAAATTAGCGTCACTAGAGATCACTCGTTGCCACGCTTTTTCCGTTAAAACTCTATCAGCAACGTTTCTTGCCTGAATATTGTTAGGATTCCCTGAGTAAGCTATATCATGTTCTTTACATGCAGCGTCCAGAGGATTTATTCCAAGATCTCCACGTGCTAGTCTCTTAGACAGTTTCGTGCCTGGACCACAGTACTAATAACCAGGCAAATATAATTCTATAGGTAGCTTATTTATTAACTTATTTACAAGACCCGATCCGTTATGGGTGATCATCACTCTCGGGAAGTTTTCTATAAACTGACGTAAAAACTATAAATGTATGCTTTTATACTTATATCTAGTCAGTTGGAATTGATCTTTAAAACAAGATGGATCTGCAAGAACAATCACTAAAATTACCGGTGATCAATTTTGATACACTCACTGAATCAAATCCTAAACGTTATAAACGACATGGAAACTTACTTCCGGATAGCATTCGAGCTGTTTTTTGTGGACCATCTAATTGTGGAAAAACTAATGCTTTATTATCTCTCATAATACATCCGAATGGTCTCAAATTTGAAAATATATACGTATATTCAAAGTCTCTAAATCAGTCAAAATATAAATTTCTCGAAAAGCTTATTGAACCGCTAGAAGGTATACAATACTTACCTTTTGGCGAGCACGACCTTGTTGTATCACCTGATGAAGCTCGAGCTAATTCTATATTTGTCTTTGATGATATTGCATATGAAAAACAAGATAATGTCAAAGCGTTCTACTGCATGGGCAGACATAAAAATGTTGACTGTTTCTACTTATGTCAATCGTATGCACAAGTACCAAAACATTTAGTTCGTGATAACGTTAATTTAATAATACTTTTTCGACAAGATGATATGAATTTAAAACATATATATAATGATCATGTGAATACAGACATGTCATATCAAAGATTTAAAGATTTGTGTTCATCATGTTGGAATAGTAATCACGGCTTTCTTGTAATTGACAAAGATTCAAAAATTAATGATGGCCGTTACAGAAAAGGTTTCGATAAATTTATAATAAATATACCACGCACGGAATAAGTTTAGTATTCGACTGTGAGACTTGAAAGTGACAAGATGGCCGATTTTAATCAACAGATTGCTGTGCTGCGAGAAGTAGAGAAGACTCGTAATGCTATAAAACGAAAGCATACTTTATTGAAAAGTCAGAAAATAGATTTTGAGAAAGCAATAAATGATTCTGTTAAGCCTATTGTTGATCCACTGCAAAAGTTGATACATGTGACTGAGACAACAAATCACATGAAAGTGAAAAGTGAACCTACAGTAGAAACTGGGAGGGAGAAAAAAATAAAAATAGAAAAAGTGGAGAAAAAAGATGATATTGTAGAAGATAGTGAAGATGATATTGAACTTGAAACTGAAGATGATACTAAGTTTGAGTCTGCTTTAAGTGAGTTTGAAGAAGAAGATTTTGAAGAGACTATTAGAAAGAAAAAAAATGATATAGAAGACGAGTACATAGACTTATTGTTAAATGGTCAAATGCAAACTTTAGATACAGTATATGGTGTACGAAGAATGCGTAACGATAAACTCAAAGTCGGTGATAGTTTCATAGTTTTTGATGATAATTTCATTACGATTGGTCAGAAAAAGTATAAAAAGAGGCCTGGTCTCATTCAATTGTTATTCATGAAAAATCCAGATCAAAGTTTAATTACGGCTGAGGATATGAAAGATTATGATGAAATTTTAAATGATACCAACGCACATAGAAAATATTATCTTCCACATGAAGCTATCCGTGTGCAAGACAATAAAAAGTATACTAATTACATTGGCAAGTCTATCAAGGAAGTCAAGCTTAAAAGAGGTAAAGGCTTATCGTATAAAGTTGCTCGTAAAAACGTATATATGGACTCCATTTATTGGGATGATCCAAATGAGCTTGTTGATCGTTTAAGATTGCTTACTGCTGAAACAGCAGCTGGAAATCAGAGTCATATAAATGAAATACAATCCATTATCGAAGAACTCCGT
The DNA here is from genome assembly GCA_024372645.1 of Trichomalopsis sarcophagae. Lineage (NCBI taxonomy): Eukaryota > Metazoa > Arthropoda > Insecta > Hymenoptera > Pteromalidae > Trichomalopsis > Trichomalopsis sarcophagae. Next base: position 8,948 of record QLSS01001269.1, read on the forward strand.
GAAGCTGAATATATTTATTAATGTGTAGAGTAGAGCTATCACTCACAGTATCAAAATGAGTATCGATGTATTCGGACGACAACTGATCCGTACTGACACAGTTCGCGGTCCACCAGGTCAGGGTTTCAAGCTTACTGCAGACGGACAATTTGATTTGGAAAGTCATAAATTGTGTAACGTAGCTGATGCTACGGAAGCGAACGATGTGATAACGTTAAAAGTCATGAAAGAAAATGTTAAACTGGAATCTGAAAAAATTATTCATGATTTTAATAAAATTTTAAACGATAAAAAGTTGGATACAATTGGAAATGATATATCTGAAATAAAAAAATCACTCATCGAGTTATATGATAAAATAAAAGTGATTGAATTTTTTATCAATGAAAACTCATCTACTACTACTACTCATGCACATTTTATGTAAATAAAAATGAAAGAATCGTTAGTGGAAGAAATCCATAAGCCTGCAAGGCGTAACTATCCTCGTCAGTCATTTAAAATAAGAGATATCGATGAAACATGGCAAGCAGATCTCGTTGAAATGATACCGTACGCAAATGAAAATAAAGGCTTCAAGTATATGCTCACTGTCATAGATATTTTTTCCAAATTTGCATGGACTGTGCCAATAAAGCAAAAAAGTGGAAAATATGTAACTAAAGCTTCGAAGTCGATTCTAGTAAAAAATAGAGTACCACGAAATTTGCAGACAGATCGTGGTAAAGAATTTTACAACAAGGAATTTCAACAATTAATGAAAAATTTTAAAATAAACTTGTATTCGACTTATAGCAATATGAAAGCTTCGATATGTGAACGCTTTAATCGTACTCTTAAAAGTAAAATATGGAAGCGTTTTAGTTTACGAGGTAATTATAAGTGGATAGATATACTGCAAGATATAACCTTGCAGTACAATAAATCTAAGCATCGGACAATTGGTATGAAACCTATAGATGTAAAATCCATACATGTTAAAGAAATTCTTACTCGATTAGCTGCTCAAAAAAAAATTACGTCAACGTAAGGAAGCTAAATTGAAAGTAAATGATAAAGTTCGAGTTAGTAAGAGTAAGCAACTGTTTGAAAAAGGATATACACCTAATTGGTCAACTGAAATCTTTACTGTATATAAAGTATCAAATACTATTCCACGGACTTACCATTTGAAGGATTATCAAAATAAACCAATAGCAGGTGGATTTTATGAAGAAGAACTTCTCAAGACTAGATATCCTGATATTTATTTAGTTGAAAAAGTTTTAAAGAAACGTGGAAATAAGTTATATGTTAAATGGCTTGGTTTTGATAACTCTCATAATAGTTGGATAAACAAAAATGACGTGTAACTATGGATATAAGTAAAATAAAAAAATTAATAAAAAATTTCTTGCTTATTCATTTATTTTTATAGCAATTTCTTTACATTTTCTTAAGAGTACTGGCATAAGAATTGTATGTGTTTTCTCAATCCTCATTTTGAAACGTTCTCGATCACGGACAGCTTGCTCCCACTCTCCGCAACGAGCCTTATGATAGGCAAATTTCTATGCATACATCGGATGAACTGTGACATCGTCCGAAAAATGTACACGTTTTTCCCCCTCTTTGCTTCTCACACTTCTGCAATAAAATGTTATGCATGTTTTAAAAAACTATGAAATAAAAATAATTAAACTGATCTGATAAATAATTATACTTACGTACCTTTGATCGTATAATGACCCCATGCTAAAGTCTGTATATTGTCGTCTTGAATGCGTCTTTTATCGTCGTATGGACTTAGAGCGATTTTGTTCTGTTTTATGGTTTCCACATTATGCAGTCGTGAACGTATAACGTGCTGTTTTCGATGTTTGATGCATGTGTTTTGAAGACAATCTACATAATCATCGAATTTAATGCTCTTTTTTACAACGGAACCCTTAATTCCCTTGATTTTCTTCACTCAATCTTGACCATTGATCCGAGTGGCATACATTTTGCTTCTCAAGCCGACAAACTTAGTAAGGATCTTGCCATCGCACTCATCCTTCATAAGACCAACAATTTTTTAATTGAAACGAGGCATGTTAAATATATTGTCAGCTGGATAATCTGATGTATCAAACCTATGTATGTTTGATTTCATGTCTTCGTAAAAATCATCGCACTTTATAGCGTATATAAAACTGTCGGTGTCAGTGTACAGAAGTTTACAATTATCTTTATACATTTTTCGCATGTAATTGTAATGAAAATCGTACATGAGTCTCTTAGAAAGATCTAAGACTACAAGTCCCACGTAAATAGGTTTATTAATTATAACTTCAGTCTTGCGAAGCTGAACAGCAACCAAATTTTCATTAAATATAGAACTGCTATGAAAATTTGGGTATGATATATATGCCTGGGCTCCATATCTTCCATCCCATTTTGTTAGAAGCTTTACGTTCACTCTTTTTCGCACATTTTCCATTGTCTTTCTATATACTGCATTATTCATTAATTTGAAAAAATTTTTTTCAAATTCATTTTTAGCTTGTGCTCTCATTGAGCTATTCAAATCTATGTAAGACTTTAACCATGGAGATTGTTTGAATTTTAAAACTCGATGTATTTTACTCAAACGAAGGCCATGAGCAATGACTTGTTTCAAAGCTCTATAATCGATGACATAATTTTTCTTATGCTGAAGTGTAGCCAATAGTTTTTTTTGCTTAGATCCAGGAGGTGTTAGATGCTCTGGACAGAAGGGTAAATCATTGTGCTCATCATGCAATTCATAAGGGTACTCTAAATCAACTTCTAAAATATAACCGTTTGGAGCATTATCTGCTACTGAGAAAAAATTGAAATTCTCGCAATCAGTTATCCACTCAAAGTCATTGTATGGAAGGTACTGCGATTCTCCATAACCGTACAGATTGTTGGCATCTAAGTAAATTAAAAAACTGGTTTCTTCATCAGTCTTATAATCCTGCAGCATGTATTTATTGTTAGCAGTCGCATATCGATGTGAGCATTGACTTAAACCTCCTCGAATACCTCGCTCTATGAATAAAACCATGTCAATATCTGTCAATAGTGTGAAATACGCAATTTCACGGTCAATTACTGACCAAGTTAAATATAGGTCAACGTCTTCCCGTCGGATGGAAGAAAGTTCAGAGGCAGGTATAAGTAACAGGACAATAGGTCGCAATAGAAGAAGGGAAATCCCTTTGAGAGAAATAGAGAGAGAGAGATGGGGAAAGCGGACGACGGATATATAAAAGAAATAAATTAAAATCACGCTCGGATAGAATCATACAATATTCAAATCAATGATTAAATATTATTAAATGATCATTTCAAAAAAGAAGCGAATTCTTATAAAAATCGGGTCAAAAGAATAAGAATGCAAAAGAGAGAGAGGGCACGCAAACAAGAAAGCACGAAGACG
>QLSS01001270.1:0-12349 GCA_024372645.1 Trichomalopsis sarcophagae
TAACGAGTAAAATAATTTAGTTCAAAACAACGTCGTACATGGTAAGATGACGAGCTTAGCAAGGAATAAATCTAAAACCTCAATGCGTAAATTCATCTACCCCACGCTCCACGAGTGAAATAGTTTATTTCAAAAACTCGTCGTCACATTGACAGAAGGACAGCTTAGCAAGGAATAAATCTAAAACCTAAATGAGTAAACCCAAATACCTTACGCTCCTTGAGAGTAATAATTTATCTCAAAAATACGTTAGCACATCAAAGAAGGCGAGCTTGGCGAGGAATACATCTAGAACCTAAATGTGTTAAGCCAACTACCCCACGCTCAACGAGTAAGATAATGTATTTCAAAACCACGTCGTACATGGAATGAAGGCGAACTGAGCGAGCAATAAATCTGAAACCTCAATGCGTAAACCCAAACACCTTACGCTCCTTGAGAGATATAATTTATTTCAGTAATACGTTAGCACATCGAAATGTAATGGAATCCCCGATACCATTACGCGACTACGACGCCAATTTAAGTACGTAACACAAACTTTACACGAAACGAGAAAAACATATACGCGAGACACTCGCGAGCATCGTTATCGCAGCAGCCGCAAGAAGCAGCATTTCCCACCACAACGTATTCATACAAAAATAGAATTAGACCCGTAGCGACAAAACGCGCTCTAAGACGAAGATCACCCGAAAGAATGGCTAACGCCAAAAAAAAAATGACGGCGACGAAACAAAAAGATGTCACCAAACTAGTCGCGATATTCCTCAAGAAAAGCGACGGAAATCAAAATAGCTATGCGAAGAACAAGCATCAGCCGAGCACGCTCTCCCGCAAACGAATCGAGAAAAGATACACACAACATTACGCAGGCGACGAAAAGCAGCAGGAGAGCTGTCACAAGACGCTTTTCCTAAAAACTGAAAGTAATAAAATTTTTACGAGATCACGCGAAGTCGAGAGGAAAGTCGTGAGAATATTAGGCACTCCTAATATGGAAGATCAGCTACAGATTCTCCAGTATATAAAGACCGGGAGCAAAAGGGTGCTCGTAGATAGTTTTCCTGAAGTCGCTTTACAAGCCGAATCGCTGCCAGTCGCCAGACCAATAAATTCGAAACAGTTGAAATCGAATCGCTACGAGTTTGTTCAAGTGTATAAGTGCAGTGATTACTAAAACATACTATCATCTTCCGTCACCAAGAGGAGAAACAACACATCAAGGAGCCCATCGGTCTGCACCTGCTCGACGGAGGAACGAGCCGAAGAAATCCGAGACGCACACCAGCCTGACCGCACTGAACCACCGACGCCAAGCTCTAGGAGCGACAAGGATTCACAGCTGCAACCTCCTGCCGTTCACATCTATACACACTCACACACACACTTATCATAAGATACTACAAGGTACTTTTCTCTTTTTTTCTAACACGTGTGAAATATATTATAGTATCAAGCAAAAGTAACACCGTTTTAAGTGATTTCGTTATCCGGCTCCCTTTCCCGGAAGGCAGTGACCGCACCTGCGGTAGCCAAAAGGGATTTCTTTATAAAGTCAAATAAATAAATAATAACAGTTGATAGGAACTCGATTAAAAATAAATATATTGGTAAGTTGCGCTCATTCCGACGTAACAGATAGAAGGCGAGCTTGGCGAGGAATACATCTAGAACCTAAATGTGTTTTACCAACTACTTCACGCTCCCCGAGTAAAATAATTTATTTCAAGACCACGTCGTACATGGAATGACGACGAGCTGAGCGAGCAATAAATTTAAAACCTCAACGCGTAAACCCAAACACCTTAGGCCCCTAGGAGATATAATTTATTTCAAAAATACGTTAGCACATCGAAAGAAGACGAGCTTGGCGAGCAATAAATCTGAAACCTCAATGCGTAAACAGAATCATCTTACGCTCCTTAGGAGATATAATTTATTTCAAAAATACGTTAGCACATCGAAAGAAGGCGAGCTTGGCGAGGAAACATCTAGAACCTAAATGTGTTAAGCTAACTACCCCACGATCAACGAGTCAAATAATTTATGAGTCAAAACCACGTCGTACATGAAATGACGGCGAGCTGAGCGAGCAATAAATCTAAAACCTTAATGCGTAAATTCATCTACCCCACGCTCCACGAGTAAAATAATTTATTTCAAAACCACGTCGTACATGGAAAGTCGGCGAGTTTAGCAAGGAATAAATCTAAAACCTAAATGCGTAAACCCAAATACCCCAAGCTCAACGAGTAAAATAATTTATTTCAAAACCACGTCGTACATAGCAAGATGACGAGCTAAGCAAGGAATAAATCTAAAACCTAAAGGTGTTAAGCCAACTACCCCACGCTCAACGAGTAAGATAATGTATTTCAAAACCACGTCGTACATGGAAGGACGGCGAGCTTAGCGAGCAATAAATCTAAAACCTAAATACGTTAGCACAATACGTTGGCGAGAAATACATCTAGAACCTAAATGTGTTAAGCTAACTACCCCACGCTCAACGAGTAAAATAATTTATTTGAAAACCACGTCGTACATGGAAAGAATGCGAGCTGAGCGAGCAATAAATCTAACACCTCAATGAGTTAACCCAAATATCCCACGCTCCCTAAGTAAAATAATTTATTTTAAAAACACGTCGGACATAGAATGTAGGCGAGCTTAGCGAGGAATAAAATTAAAATTAAAATCCAATTACTCCCATTTTCCCAGATTTAAAATTAAAGCCCTTAAACCTATCTACCCCGGGTCCCGCAATTTTTTATGTAAGAATAGTTACATAATAAATTCGCCAGGACATCGAAGGGTGGCAAGCGAGAGCAAGTGTAGCGTCTAAATGAATGCTCTTAAACTGACCTACCCCACACTGAGAGAAAAGAATCCTTGTCGCAAAGGATTTGCGATTTAACCGCATCTTATTTTTCATGTTTTTGTTACAAACAAAAATTTCTTCACAGTTAGTGAAGAATTCTTAACTATTAAGGATTTAGGAATTTTGGAGCGATTGTGGCGGTAAAATGTTATCGACTGAGTTCAGCCACAGCGCGCCTCGTCGGCTGCACGCGAGGTGTCGAAACGTGTCTGCTGCAATCGGAGACCCGTACACCTGCGTTTGTAGTATTTCGCACGCGTGATATGCTTTTTTTTACGTATCTGAAAAAAAGTATATTGATGCACATTTAAAACATCGTAGAGCTTTTTCGATGTGGTCGAAAATTCACATGCATGAATACTTTTTTGATAGTTTCATGTACACAGAAAAACGAGGTTACGTGTAAGGTATCATTCGAATATTTTTTGTAGAAACAGAGTCTTTCAGCATTGAATAGTCCTAGAGCGTTACTAAATGATAATTAGAAGTCAAAACAAGTAATTATAATGTACGTGCTAGTGATTTTACATCGATGGAAAGAAAGTTACAAAAATTCGATAATCTGAAAACTTAACTGTTTGGACACGTGGATTTCCCAATATTTTAATCCAATTTTCTTAACAGTTAAGAATTATTCTTTGTGTCAAGGATTCTTTTCTCTCAGTGTACACACCACGATTTTTCATGGGAAAATACTCATTTAGTGAATACTCCAGCACATCGGAGGATGGCATGGGAAGCCAAAAACGTTATCTTGATTTAAAACCCACCAACACCTTGAGCCACGAGTTCTATATAAAAAATATACTTTTTTAAGTAGAAAGAGCATTAAAGAGAGACGGACGAGAGCAAGTCATCGCTTCAAACAAATGTTTCCGCACCCACCTACTCCACTCGCCGCAAATGTTTAAGGCAAAAATATATTACTTAACGAAATACGCTGGCATATCACAGGAAGGCGAAGGACAACAATGATAGTATTTTAGAAATAACTGAAATAGGATATCCTACGTTTCGCGAGTTCTTTGCGGGAAAATATATTTATTTCAAAAATATGGCGTATATCGAAGGTAGGCGAGTGAAATTGGAGGTCACGCTTGAAATGAGCTCTCTTAAACTCACCTATACCACGCATTGCAAAATTCCCCATGCGTCACTGTCAGTGTATGATCTGACATTTAAATATCATTTGCAAAAATTTAAAAAAAATTCTGCACGCGTAGTAATTTCCAGTGGAATAATAGTGTAAATGAAAAATGTTATTTTCCCACCGTTACTCAAGTATATACTCTCGATAATAAGTGAACGTGAAAGATTTTCATAGATGTAACAATATTAAGTGCATTATTTACTCGTTTATTGACAGCGCTTACGGTCCGTATGAACCCTCATCCGCTAGTTTCAGGAGCACAGTTTCAGTATATCTGTAGTTTATACATCTGTGTTTGCATGCTCAATTAAGTGTCCTCTACAACGTGGTATTTTTTTACCCGCGAAGCGACATAATTTATAGAGATTTTGAACCTTGAAATTTTGTATTTTAACATAGGAAGCCAAGTCCGAATTTTGAGGACGTTAAGTTGGCTGACATACGAGGTTTTTTAAGATACAGCAATTCAAAGTTTTCATCCCATGTTATCAGTATACCAATATAGGTGCGCAGTGTTCCTCTCTCTTACGAGTTTTGAGTATTTTATACTCTAAATAATTTATATCGCCATTTTAATGTTTGATACTATGAATTGTAAAGTTTTGACATTAGATAACACTGTATAATATCTTAAAATAGTAGCGAGGGCAGTAAGTGCCCGAAGGAAAAATCTTCCCGCTCGGGCAGTAAACCCACCAGCGGGAAAAATCTGCTACTTTTGACACGTGTTGCATATAGTACTTTATTCCACTCTCTAATGAAATGGCTACAATTTGTCTCTAAAAATCGAAGTCGATGTGTTTTTTGAAAAATTAAAAAAAAAAAAGACTCTTGCCCCGCTGATTTTACTTTTGCCCTGCTGATTTTAGTTTTGCCCCGCTAATTTTACATATTGTCCCGCTAATTTTACTTTTGCCTCGCTGATTTTCTTTTGCCCAGCTGATTTTACTTTTGCCGCGCAAACAGATAGGTTCACGGAAAAAATATACTACTTTTTCCCGGATTTTCAGGCGCAAAAAGTGGCCATTTCGGTCGGGTGTGGAATAAAAGACATTTTTTAATAAAAACCCTAATTGAGCACCACTGCAGCCGGTGGACTACCTTAACCTAACTTTCCAACGCTCCCAGAATTTAATAATTTATTTGAGCTACACCTCTGTACATCGAAGTAAGGAAACGATGTGCCGATGTGTAGTTTAAATAAATTATTAAATTTGGAAAATATGGGGTGTAAGAGGGTTTAAGCCTTTTGGGTTTAGGTTTATTTCTCGCTTGGCTTGCCTTTCTTCGATGTACCGACGTGTAGCTTAAATAAATTATTAAACTTGTAGATCATAGGGTAATTGGGTTTAGATTTATTCCTTGCTTTTTTCTCCTTCCTTCGATGTGCGAGGTGTAGTTTATAGTATTTTACGATACGTGTGATCTAAGTAGTCGATTATTGCACGTCGTGTATATAGCGTCCAAGTGTAGCAAGGGTGATAAAACACCGTGCACTGATTGGCTGCTTAGTTCACGAGTATCTTATATAATTTTATAGCACAGATGCTTAAATCCGCCAAGACACGCCTATTCGTGATCTAAACAGTCCATTATTGTACCGTGAGGTTAGCGATATATACGGTGCAATAATGGACTACTTTGGTCACGTATAGGCGTGACTTAAACGCGGATTTAAGCCATATTGTGCTATAAATAGTATATTATGACACTGTTGTGGGAGATGGTTTTCTACCTTGCTCGAGGTTTTTCGCACGAGCGAAGCGAGTTCGAAAATCGAGCAAGGTAGAAAAACACCTCCCACAGCAGTCTCATACGATATTTTATAGCACGACAACCTCAAAATCGACATTAAAGTTGGCATTTTGAGGTTAGCGTGCTATAAAGTAAATTATTGTACTCAGGGAGCGTTGGGCAATCGAGTTTACACATTTAGGTTTTAGATTTATTCCCGCTCAGCACGTCTCCCTTCGATGTGCCGAGGTGTAGTTTGAATAAGTTATTTTACTCGGAAAGCGTGGCCTGGGTACTTTGGTTTAATTATTTTGGTTTTAGATTTATTCCTCGCTTTGCTTGCCTTCCTCCGATGTGCTAACGTAGTCTTATGGTGAACGTTCTTTTTTTAAAAAGGGCGTGTGGAGAACGTTAGTTGAACAATTTTGGCCTTACATTTTATCCTCGCCTCTTTCCGATGTGCCAATACAGTTTTAAAATAAAAAATTTATCAATATAAATTAATTAATATTTTGTTGCCACAAAAACGAAATTCTGAAATCAGATTCGCGCTTAACAACCCCAAAAACGGTATATATTTGATCCTCTTCGTGAATCGTATGAAAAAAGTGAATTTCGATAATCATTTATCTAAAAACAATTGTTCAAACAAATGATTTTGCAAATCTAGTAACTGATTCGTGGTCAAAAACCTTTAAAACCCCTAGAATAACACTAGAGTTTGTCAAATCCTTAATTTTGCAATAATTTGTATTAACATCATTGTTATTACATGATGTAAAACTATTTTAATCCGATTTTTCCGTTCAAATTTTGTTGACTTTTAATTTTTTAATACTACAAAAGTTAAACTATTATTTGCATTGACTATAAACAATTAAATTTACAAAATTTTGGATAAGTTATTTTTTTATGTGTGAAAGGTATGGCTGAAGCGATACACATGTGATTTACAACCAGGATCGTGGCCTTTTTTTCTAGGATTACTTCGCCTTCGAAGCTTCGATCATAGCCTAGCAAACGTCAAAAAGTGGGGGTCAAAAAGGAATTGAGAGAGGGCAGCTATGTTCGCTTTCCTCACGCTGTTACGTTATCTTCTAGGACTAAGTCAACCGGTAAATAAATCGGTGGACCTCGTTCGTTTGGCCGCTTGAACGTCAAGGCACCGAGAAGGAGTGGACTAATAAGGAGTATAATAATTGAGGATTATTCGGAGGGTCGCTCAAATGCCAACTTCAGGGGGCAACGCGGTAAAAGCGATCTGCTTTGTCCCCTGAAGTCAGCCATCGGGCGACCCTGCGTAAATTCGAAAATATTCGAATTACCGGTTGCTGCGCCGATGAATAAGAAATTGTCAATCTAAAACTATAAAAAATAGAACCCTACACTAAAAAAAAACTCAGCCATTTTACCTGAAATCGCACCAGTAATCCGACATTGTAAGAAAACTCGTCAAAATTACCGTAGAGTTCAGTAGTTTTAAAGAATCAGTTCGGTCGTTTTTGTTGGTGTCCAGCCTAAGCGATCAATTTTACGAGTCGCGACTCGCTAAAACTACCAGTGGCACACCGTTGTTCTTACTAACAGTCGTTACGGTGGCAGAACGGTTAAAACTACCGGACTTTACAGCAGAAATGACTGTGATTTTTTTCAGTTAAATTTTGAATATCGGGCTATTAATTAGGTAATAATATAATAAAAATTACTGTAAAAAATAATTTTTTAACTTTAATAACAGTTATAAACATTCATTAAATTTTTTACGTACTTTTACCCGAATCGCATTATTGAAATTCTAGAAAATATTAATTTTGGCATTACAGGCGGTGGAAAACGGTTGAATAATAAACTATTTGAAAAGGATGAATTATTAGGACATTTTTGGAATAATCAAAACGTTTAAACAACAATATAAATGCAATAAAACGATAAAGCCCATTTTACACTATATACTGGAATTGTAAAATATTTAAATTTTGGAATAACCGATGATGAATCTTATATCAATTTTGCAACAAAATGCAGCAAGCTTTAGACTCAACTTCATATGCTCTGATAAGCCATTTACTCTACGCACCGTAAATTTAAATGCATCGAAACAACGAAGGAAAGGCAAGCGGAAGGAAGCAAAAAATAAATCTAAAACCGAAATGAATAAACCCATGTAACCTACGCTCTCCATACTCAATAAATTATTTAAACTACATCTCGGCACATCGGAGGAAGGCGAGCGAAGCGAGTATAAAATCAAAGCGCTTAAACCCAACTACACCACGCTCCCCGAGCTGAATAATTTATTTTAAAAAACTCGAAGGCACATTGGTGGAGAGCGAGTGAAGCAAGTATAAATCAAAAACCAAAGCGCTCAAACCCAACTACACCACGCTCCCTGAGCTCAATAATTTATTTAATCAACACCTCGGCACATCGAAGAAAGGCGAGCGAAGCAAGTATAAAATCTAAAACCAAAGCGCTTAGACCCAGCTACCCCATACTCCCCGAGCTCAATTATTTATTTGAAAAACAACTCGGCACGTCGGAGGAAGGCGAGCAAAGCGAGTATGTAATCAAAAACCAAAGCGCATTAAACTCAAATACACTAAGCACTTCGAGCTTAACATTTTATTTATAATAACTCCTCGGCTCATCGGAGGAAGGCGAGTGAAGCGAAGATAAAATCTGAAACCAAAGCGCTTGAATCCAGCTACTCCACACACGACAAGTTCAGATAAAAAATATAAACTCTTAAACCCACCTAGCCCTCGCATTGTTAGTTTCCGTACTTGGCACAGCGGAGGAAGGCAGGCAATTGTGAAAATTAGATTTTATACTGTGATGTTGCGCTTTTTATAACCAGAATTTGGTGACGCAAACAATCATATACACTATTGTTTTGACTCTAACTTCGTACCGCGGACTCTTAAATCTTCAGAGGGGGACAAATCGTAGGTTTTAGGAACAGGTATGCCTGGCGTGGCGAAGGTCTAAAATAAAGTCTGATTCACACTGTTATATTTGGTAACAAATATTCGTATATTCTTCAACCCCCATTACGGAACGGAATTCGCCCGTATACAAATTGTTCGATGACACCGAGACTAGAATTTTCGCGTGCTTTTAATCTTGATTAAACAACGCTCCTTATTAATAATCCTCACAAATAAAAGCAATGAAGTTACTCTAATAACACGAACTTGTAGTATTAATTACTGAAACAATGAAACGCAGTCGAGTCTATCGTTCGTACACGAATCTTCCAAAATGGCGTCGGCGTCGCTTTAAAGGACGCGGCGTCCCTCAAAATGGCGTAAGACCGTTGCTCTCCTGAGATAGCGTTGCCCTCGTCCAGTCACCCTAGTAGTCGTGCTGAAAAACGCGAAAAACCGATAGAACGTATCGGTAGATCCGTAATCAACGGCGCTACTAACGGGCAATAAGCATGAATACTTATATTTGCGGACGCAAACGTATTAAGCGGTGCAACGACCAAGAATACTCGTTTCGCGACGACGTCACTCCAATACTTTATTCGTGAAAATTGCTTATGGGATGGTTTGGCGTTACAACGTATCCGATTAACGCGCGTTCTATTCTGGATCTTCAGATCTACAGTGGCTAGGACGTTATCGTTATTTTTGCTGGATCGCTTAGCGATCAACAGCGTCGCTACGCATTACTCCCAACCGTTGCTGGATCAGTAGATTCTCAGCGTCTTAAAATCTCTGTTATAATGCTGGATCTCTTGATGATCGACAGCGTCGCTACTTATTATTGTTGCGCAGTGTCTGGACCGATTTCCGATCAACAGACGGCAATAATGGTTACAATATTTCGCTGGATTGCACAGCAATCGACAGTGTATCAGCGTTTATCAAATATGGCGGGATCAGTTTGATCGACCGCGTCTCAACCTACTCGAGCGAAGTAATTACGAACGCACGTTACGCGGTAATAATTCTGGAATACAATACCACTCACCAAACAACTTACACTTTCTTCGATCTATTAATTCGCCTCCTCCACGACAACAACTCTGCGTCTTATTTTCTCTGTATTTTATCGGGACTGGCGATATTGCTAGGGATGCGTCCTGCTCGATCAAAGGTTGAGAGAATTCTGATGAAGAAGAAAGTCTCCTCCTTCTCACTATCCTGCGCGTCTCCGGAAAACCCTAATTCGCGCCCTCTATATTGATTACTATTGGCGCGAAATCATCGGCGTCAGGTACGCGGACGCTCTCTTCCTTTCGCGTCCCATGAGCGAGAGAGGGAGACAATGTAAGCATATGCTATACCGTATAGTCGTCATGTCGCAATTAGTCATTATCCAGTCACCGGGCAGACGCGGTGCACTGGACTCTTACATGTTCATTGGGTCGCCCCAGTGCGGCGACATGGCTCTGATAGTGGTGCGCACTAGTGGTGTATATACGCTCTCCCACTATCAGCATAAGTCTCGCGGCTGTATGTATATTCGCGCGCGAGTCCCTCTCTCTCTCCTCGCGCGCTATACCGCGACGCGTTATCTCTTTCTCTCCCTCTCGCATCGTCGCTATTCCCTCTCCCGTGGCCCGTCGCACTATAGCGGAGCGTACGTTGATGCGCGTCGGCGATGCGCACTCGTCAGTACAATTCCGGTCGCTCGCGGTGTTCTTCTCGAGTGGATTTTATTATCGATTCGTCGCGACTCCTGGTGCTCGCAGGGTTAGGCGTGTGGCCGCTGTATCGGTACAGCAGCCCACTACACCTGGCAACAACAACGTGGCGCTACTTTACCCGTGTAGTCTCCTGCTAGACCGCAGGGGAGCCACCGCTGCTCCACGCGGTTAGCAGGTGAGGTTATACACCTTTGGGAGTGAGGAACGGTGATGGAAAATGACGATCTCGTGGTGTGTGTCGTACTTAGATTTATTCAAACTTGTATGTAGTCGAGTGTGGGTAGCTTAGAGTGCGTGCGACTCGTGTCGTGTCTCTAGTGTAACTGACGTTCTACCCTCCGACGTCGGCCGTCGGAGGTTTCGTGAGCTTAGCCTCCTGTACCGACCAACCGCTCGGATCGGCAGGGGCAGAGCGTGCGCAGCCCGGGCAGTGTGTCAGCGGCGGGGTCGGCTGGCCCAAGCGGCCAGCTGTTTGTTGTTTTATTACGCCAGTAATCCTTGAGCGTCGGCGCGCATCCGTGGTTATGGCAGTTATACTACGCCAGGAAAAAACTCGGGTGCAATCTAGGGTAGGTCGTAAGTGTCGAGATGCGGGCGGCTGCAATAAAACTTTCGAGCGCGTCTCGAACGCTTTATTGCCTCCTCGACGCGAAAGACGAATCCGCATTAAAATTAGTGTTAATCCGGGTTGCGCTGTTCGAGGCATGGTCGCCTGGGTCTGCGTGTGCGTGGACGCGCGCACGTGTGTGTCGAGTGTGCTGGCAAAGGTGAGTGGCGCGGCTGCCACACACCTCAGAGAAACAACAACAACCGTTCGCGTGTGATTTACCGCTGCTCACGATTTGCAGCAGGGCATTTTCGGGTATTTACGGTAGTGTATTAGTGTACGCATGCAACCAAACGGTCTGCACGTCGCAATACTTGCTTCGTTCGCCTTCCTTCGATGTGCCGAGGTTTTGATTAAATAAATAATTGAGCTCAGGGAGCGTGGTGTAGTTGGGTTTCAGCGCTTTGGTTTTTGATTTACACTTGTTTCACTCGCTTTCCACCAATGTGCCTTCGAGTTTTTTAAAATAAATTATTCAGCTCGGGGAGCGTGGTATAGTTGGGTTTAAGCGCTTTGATTTTATACTCGCTTCGCTCGCCTTCCTCCGATGTGCCGAGATGTAGTTTATTGAGTTTGGAGAAAGTTGGTTACATGGGTTTATTCATTTCAGTTTTAGATTTATTTTTTGATTCCTTCCGCTTGCCTTACCTACCTTCGTTGTTTCTTATCAGAGCATATGAATTTGAGTCTAAAGCTTGCTGCATTTTGTTGCAAAATTGATATAAGATTCATCATCGGTTACTCCGAAATCCTCGTTAGTACGCAAGATTTTGGTGCAACAAAAATAAAGAACCGAATTTTGCCATGTATTTTGTATAAAGTTGTTATATGCATTATTTTACAAATCCGATAACAGATTTGTAACGTCAGAGACCCTAAAATCCCCGGGTAGTAAATAGCTTTTTCACAATACTCGAGTAATGCAGTAATTCTCATTAACATATTTAAACAAATTATTTTGTAAATCTCATATCAGATTTGTAATCAGCGAACCCAAAAAACCCCTGATAGTACACTCGACACGAAAAATATCTGAGAAGAACGATTTGAAAATAACATAGTGTAATACGGCCTTTGCCGAGGTTAGGTTAGGCTCCCAAAAGTCATCCTATAGCGACGACCGTCGAGTTTCGCATCTCACGGAACGCGTAAACTCCATGGTCGAGCGCGAGTGCAGACGATGCGAACAAACCAAATTCGAGTCATACAAGTAGTGAGGTTATATGGTCTGGCAAGCTGGTGATCGTCTCGAACTCGATCTTCCACAAGTGAATTGGGCAGCTTGTGGATAAGAGGCGTGGAGCCGGTGAAGCGGAT
>QLSS01001272.1:0-12320 GCA_024372645.1 Trichomalopsis sarcophagae
AATTTATTCTGCAATCCCTACACTCAATCTCTATGTACTTGTGTTTCAAGCTGATCAATCGAATAAAAAGTGCTCTCCGATAGCCAGATTGAATTTAAGTATGCGGTTGCAGCAAAAATGAAAGTGATGGATGTTTGCCTTCGAAGACATGTCACACGTGGTATATGGCATATACAAAAATAGTTAGATTATCTTTATATTGTTTTCTAATTAAAATCATTGTTTAATTTATTATTTGATTATGGGCGTACCTGTAAAAAAATTATATTAATTGAAGGTGGTCAGGTCTCCTTAAATGCTTACCAGAAATAGCTAAAATAGCTGCAGGCTCGTAAACGATTTCTTCATTTTCATCAATACCATTGGCAACATATGCATCATATGGAAAATTGGCACGTGTTGCATTGAAGTTTTTTATTTTATCAACGGAAATAATGTTGACGGATCCTTTCCCAATGTACAGACGAATGGCAGCATATAGACTTCCTTTTTTGCTATTGTACTTTTGACTGTCATCGCATTTCTCGCTTTCAGCTGTACCACTGAACCCTTGCTTGTCAGTATTACTTTCCTCCTCTGAGAATCCGCTCTCAGAAATGTCTGCGTTATCCATGATAACTATAAAAAACAATGACTGTTAAAATATACATGTAAAATGCACGTGTGTTACAAAAAATTTAAAATTTTTTCTTATGCCGGGTGGATAATTCGCAATATCTTTGAACGTTTTGACACATTTATAATAATTTCAATGTTTTTAAATCATAGACAAATATTTAGGGTATAACATTAGTCAATATATAAGGTTCAGAGGATAAATTTAAAATGTAGAAGAAAAAACTTGATTTTTTTGTGTCGGATAATAAATTCTTGATATTATTGTTGCTAATTATACTAAAAGGGTGCAAATTTATCCAACAATGAAAGATACTAAATTAAGTGTAAAATTATCAATAAAAATATGGCAAGTTTAATTAAACGTTTGAATATCGATGAAAGTTGAATTTTTTCTCACGCTGGGTGTATAATAGTCTTGTTTTTTATAAGGTAACGCTAACTCTATAGAATACTAAAAGATTTTAATTTAAAAATTTGAATAAAATGAAACTATACACATTTCAACTCTGTTTCTCAATAGCAATACCTAATTGTAAATTTAATATATATATATATATATATATATATATATATATATGTGCGTATAACCTTAAAAAACGAATTGGCTAGTATAGATAAATATCAGGAAATCGATTGCTTACCTCAACACAGAAATACACAATTCTAGTACTGCTGAGTGCTGATGAACAAGATCATTACGATAGCACGTGTTTCTGCACGTAAAAAGCAACGGAGAAGTCAGAAGCAGCGCGAGCTATTCCGGCGGCCCCGTGAAGACTTTAAGATTGCTACGCGTTAACGTATACATTAGGTATACCTATATAGCTACAACAATTTTATAAGATTTTATTGCAATTTAGATGAATCAATAAATTAACCGACAATGTCTAATTAACCGATTATTTTCCTTTCGCGCACGATTTTAATATCACATCAGTCACTTATCACAGATCACAGTTCAGTCGCAGTTCTCGTCGGTGGAAAGGAGTGAACGGTCGAGTCCATTCCGCGCAATACCCGATGGCCGCGGAATGGACTCGACCGTTCACTAGTGGCCATAGCTATAGACTATACGAATCGCGGATACGCGTATATCTCTTTTAGAGGCTTTCGAAAAAAGCCACCAGGATACGCCATAGGTACTTTTTAAGTACACAAACTAATATATCACTGACTGAACTGTGATCTATGAGTGATATACTAATGTTATGTTAAAATCGTGTGCGAAAAGACAATAATCTACTCATTTTCGGTTAATTTATTAAATTGTCTTAAATACAGTAAATCTCGATCAAATTGTTGTATAAACCAATTTTTTACGGTAAGTGCAAACCATATAACATATACGCATACGCACACGCGCACATACACACACACACACACACACACACACACACATATATATATATATATATACATAGACACACATATATATATACACACACACACATACACACATATATATAATTTCATTATCCATTTATTATAAAAACTTAAATAAATTACGTAATTTCAGTTCATCTATTGCAAATCATGGTTCGATATAATAGGGGTAGATTTGATCCTACCTCACAAACACCAAGAACAACGAGGTACAATCGACGAAGAATACATTATAGGGATGATTCTTCAGATTCAAGTATTGAAAATGATAGGTGGCGGGATAATTATGCAGTGAGTGTTGAGATGTTTTATTGAAATATAGCTTATAACTGAATATTATAAATATATTTACGAATAATATTTCATATTGTAATAAAAATAATATTTCAAGTTAATAATTTCTCATATTCTTTTAGGCAGTAGCAGATATATTAGACGCAATGGGATGTTCTTCAGCTAGTGGAGAATCATTTGTAGGTGATACTGAACCTGCATCAGCCGGATCATCACAAAATGAAAATAATGATATTTATAATAGAATTCACACTGATGGATCAACAGACTATGATTCTGATAACCAGAATGAGGTAAAATATGATTATTATGAAATAGTATTTGTATATTACGTATGCTTACATTTTCCATATTTGAAAATTGTGTGCTTACCAATCTGTTCGACTACGATAGTGGATAAGAAATATCGTAGTTCTATCTTGAATTATTCTGTTTACATAATATTAGCAAGCAAAGAAATAGTTTAGCACTTTTAATACATGAGAATTCATATTTTGTGTATAATTCAATGAAAAAGAAAAATTTGAGTTTCACCAACTAACTAGATTTGTAATTTTCAATTTAAAAAAATTTTTTTGTGTCACTGTGTTGAGGCTTGCAAATTCAATTTAAAGAAAATTCCAATATAACCTCCATATGTAATCTAGCTGGTTAGCGTTACCAGGGTCTGCTAAGTTTAGTCAACAAACAGTAGTATCTGATTTTTCTTTCATCACTGCAGGTTTTATTGTTTGTTTGTATACGTATACTGTTTCACACATTTTTACTATTATTCATTAATCCTGTCAAATGTAAATTAACGAGCCCAAGGCTGCGACAATTTTTGTGCATAATTTCATAGCAGCTTACTGACTATACTTTATACACCTACATTAATTATAAAACAATTCTCAAGCTCCAGACTCGACAAGTTGCACTTATTTGCCATGGTATTGGCTACAACTTAAAAGTTGTTTGAGCGTAGGAAATAGAATATTGATCTCAATTATTCTATTTATCATCTCAGAGGTGACTTGCGCTGCTGGAGTTCAGTTTTTTCTTAAAGAGATGAATATTTTTACTTCTTACAAAGTTCATTTTATAAGTTTATCAAAAGAATCACCTTATTCCTCTTCTTACGTCTTTCTCAATTCTTACTTTTTGTTAATGTGCGTACTCGCACACCTGTCCTGGATATCTCCACGAGCACACATTTTTTAACAATTACATCTAGCACTGAACTTTTTATGACACTTTCAATATGTAATCACATTAATTCACTAATTTATTGTATAGCACTGCACTCTTTTTCTTTCTTTCTTGGTTATTACCTATAAGGCGTATAACCTAAAGACACTACATTTATAATAGATACACTATTTAATAAAATTTATTAAAATATCAGCTGTTTTGATGCACTCAGATATCAGCTATGTTAACATAATGTAAATTCTAAATATTTCAGCTGTGGTTTGTTTGTCTGCTTCTGCTTTTTGAGCTTAGAGAAACTCAAATATATAGAATTTTCTCAGTAGAGAAGCGTCATCCAGGCACTAAATTAGCGTAAATCGTTATAATTTAATCGCATATATATATATATATATATACAATATAATTATTAACCGAGATTTAGTGAGTGCATTTTTGCACGAGCAGGCGGTAAATCGAGATTTACGGCACGGCGTATCATAAAAAAGGTTAAAATTTTGTTTTAGTAATTGGTTCTAACTGCAGGAAAATTTTTTTTTATAAACGGGGTCGGAGCGTCTTCTGTGGGAAATTCTTTATGAAAACATTTTATTTATTTTATTTTTTTTTATTTTTAATCATACATATGGCTTGGAGGCATCCTATAGAGTAAATTAAATTTTAATTAATTAGATAAAATTTATTTTTTCGAGCTTTAAAAGTGGTTTGTTCCCTTAATATTAAATATGAAACAGTTATTTTTAATTGACTGTTTCTTCGGTTACAAATATTATGTTTCGCAATCTTTTCAGTAGAAAATTATAGTTTGCATATAGGTTTTTGTATCTTTTTAAAAAATCTCTGCTTACTTATCTATTCGATTACCATAATGGACAAGGAGTTATAGTTTTCGTTTAATTATTTCCTTATTTTCAAGATAAGTCATAAAATCAGCTACATATTACTTTTGATTTTTAGGATATACGGAGAGACTTACGTGAGCAACTAATCTACGAGGAAGATGATGAGTATGATGAGTATGCGAATGATAATGAGTTTATGGGCTTTCAAGATCCGGTGATTAACGTCCAAAATAGATTACAAGAAATGCTAATAGCTGACGAAGTTGGAGAGGAAATTCATTTACGGGTAAATTTAACTAAAGCCGAAATTCTTCTAGCAGTTTTGAAGTTTTCATTAGTTTATAATTTACCGCAATCGGCTATAGCTGATTTATTCAAAATGTTAAACCTTTTTTTTCAACATCCGTTTTGCCTGAATCACGTTACTTAATTGATAAGATGTTTAATTCTCAAGATAATATTGATTATTACGCAAACTGTCCTAACTGTAAAAATTATGTTACACAATTTACTCGTGAACAGGATCATACCGCACGTTGTGGTCCTTGTAATCTAGTATTTTCTTTGAAAGATCCTACTTACAGAGATTTTTTTTCTATAATTAATCCGGAACATGAAATAGCTCATTATTTAGAAGAAAATTGGTCTTATTATGAATCTGTAGTGGAAGCACGAGCGGATAATCGAGACGAGATAATACATGAATTTTATAGTGGATCGTTATATAAAACATTAAAAAATTCATTGCCGGATGAGAAAAAAGATAAATTTGTTACTGCAACATTTAACAGCGACGGTTCTCCAGTATTTGAAAGCTCTTCTTTTTCTATTTGGCCTATTCAAATTATAATAAATGAGTTACCTTTTAAAGTAAGAACATCAAAGGCAATTGTATGCGGTCTATGGTACGGGAAAAATAAACCAGATATGAATGTTTTTCTTCGACCGTTTGTTACCCGAATGAATTTATTGTCAAATGAAGGAATAACTTGTAATATAAGAGATACTCTTTACAAAATTTATGTTTATACTGTATGTTCTTGTGATGATTCGGTAGCACGCGCGCCAATGCAAGGAATTACTCAATTTAATGGTTACTACGGCTGTAATTGGTGCTTACACCCAGGGTATTATACTTTTACTGGTAGGGGTGGTAGTGTGAAATATATTTTAATGGACGACGAAGTAGATGATAGAAATGAAGCGGATACTTTAAGACATATGAGAGAATCTGTTGCTTCTGGTCAACCTGTATACGGTGTTCTGAAGGAATCGGTTTTGATTCATTTAAACCAGTTCAATATTATCTCAGGATTTGTTCCAGATTCAATGCATTTGATTGACTTAGGAATTGCAAAACAATATATGAAATATTGGTTTGATACTAGGAATATGCCTTATTCATTCACCAATGTTGAAATCAATTTGATTGAAAATTTTTTAAAAGACCTTACCGTCCCTAGCAAGCTTGTTCGATACACTCGCTCTATACGTGACAGAAAATACTGGAAAGCAAAAGAATTACAAAATTGGGTTCTTTATTACAGTACTATTGTTCTATTAATGATTCCAAGAATGAGGTGTTATGCCGAACATTGGTCATATTTAGTAAGAGCTTATTATATTCTTTTACAAAATAATATTACTAGGGAACAGATTCATGAAGCACATCGTTTAATGAACAGATTTGTAGCTCTAACAGAATATTATTATTCAAGAAGTGCGATGACCTTTAACGTTCATCGATTACTTCATTTAACACAAAGTGTAGTAAATTGGGGGCCTCTGTACTGTCACTCTGGATATGGTTTTTAAAATGGTAATGGACAAATTGTGAAGCAGGTACAGGCTGCCAACGGTGTTATAAACCAAATTGGGAGATTTAATGAAATTAAAAAGAGCGATATAATTTTAAAAAAGTTTGTGCTGCAGAATAATCCTGAATCAGAAATCATTGATTATGTTACATTCTTAGAAACAAGAGAGTGCAAAAAAACTTACAAAACTAATATTGGCAGGTATTTCGGTAAAATTTCTCTTCCAACACAGCGGTGGATAAGAGAACTAAACCTCTCAGATTCAGCTATAATTTACAAAAAATTAGTAAAAACGGAATGCTCCTATTTGTCTTGTAATAAAGTCAGACTCCGACCCAATAATTCTTTTGCAAAGACAACCTGTAATAATTTTATACAAATTGTTTTTTTTATTATTGACAGATGATCAGGAATATACTGTGTGCAAGAGCGTAAATGTAAGAAATCTCTACGATAATGATGTTGTTATGCATGATTTTCAAATCAAAAGAATAGTACATATTAGTGATGACTTAACAGCAATAAATACTAGTACTATAGATAAAATTTGCGTTTATATGATTAGCGACAACGAATCCTACTTGTGCGCAGTTCCAAACTTGAACTCTTATTAATTATTTATAATAAGCTTTGTATGCCGACACGAATTTGTACTCTGCGATGCTAGTGCGATAAAAATAAAGGTACGATCATGACAGTTACCAAATGTAAATATAATTTTTTTATAATGTTACAATTACAATAAACATTTTTTGCATTATTTTCATTTATCATTGTTTTTATAAATAAAAGCAACAAAATGTCAAAGTATAAAAATTGTTTGTTAATCTCTTCCTCAATCAAATAAGTAATTCTTTCTATTTAAATCCTCCTAATTCAAAATAATTACGTCATTTCATAAAAATGACGTAATTATTCTATACAGAAACACTATTGGTTTTTTAAAAACATTACGTCATTTTGATGCTGAGATCGTAAAAAAAATTAAATAAAATGACGTCATTTTTCGTCCCAATTATTGAGAGAAAACGTTGTTAATGACGTTATTTTCCCAGGGAAATTAACGTCATTAATAACGTTATTAATAACGTCATTAATAACGTTATTTTCCCTAGGAAAATGACGTCATTTTTAGGCTAAATGTTTAAAAAAATTTTTTTAAATTACGTCATTTTCCGTTCCAATTCCTGACAGAAAATAACGTCATTAATGACGTCATTAAATGACGTCATTAATGACATCATT
This sequence comes from Trichomalopsis sarcophagae, assembly GCA_024372645.1. Lineage (NCBI taxonomy): Eukaryota > Metazoa > Arthropoda > Insecta > Hymenoptera > Pteromalidae > Trichomalopsis > Trichomalopsis sarcophagae. The sequence goes on from QLSS01001272.1 coordinate 7,388, forward strand.
ATTTTCGACAGGGCACAGCCCACAGCTCGAGTTTCCGGACTTGTGTATATTAGTTGTGTATACGAATACGACCGTGGTGCATATCAGTGTATAGATATAAGAACGAGATCTTGTGAGTCGTTGTGCTGTGTTTTGAACTATAGGTATATACATACCATTTAATATGTTAATTCGTAGCTATCAAGGCCCCTGTAGACTTGATTTGGACAAATTATTATTCACAAGTTCACAAAATAATTAACTATAATAATCATATATGTTTCGATGTTTTACGAGAATCCGCTGGTCCGTTATTCCGCTATCTAAATGTTATTGCGTGAAATTAGTAGCGAACGTTTGATCGGCTTGATCGGGCTAAAGTCTAATCCTTGTGAAAATCAGTGTAATGGAAAACATTGTAAATTGTATACACATAGTCGGCGGCGAGTTGTGTAAAACTTTAGTGTTGATTTTCGTTCTGATAAACAATCACTATTGTAAGCACGAGATTATATTCATAAAAAGAGCGATGTCGGATAATGCAGAAGACGATGAACCGTATGCCTACATTCACATACCACCTGCAACGCCAGGGGGGAAATTCACACGACTCTTAGCGCCTGTAAAAGGCATCAGAAAGTTTGATTACAAAAAGTATGTTGATAATAAAAAAGATTTTCAAGATAAACAATTCACATATAAAAATAGTGAAGGCAACAAAGTTAACTGTTTAGTGTTGGAAGCAGCAGGTAATAAATATTGCAAATTCTTTTAAAATACAAATTTTTTTATATATATATGTGTGTGTCTTTACATGTAAAGTAATTGTTCATTTTTGTTTGTCAGATAATTTAACTTCGCTACAAACCAAAATTAGAGGATCTAAGAGATTTCATGTACCTAGTGTCAAGGCGATAGTTGATGTGACATTAGGTAACGATTCGACTCTCCCTCAGGAACAAGAGGAGGTTATTGAAGAGGACCATACAGAAGACGTCAAACGTGCAAAGATAGAAAGGAAGGTATGTAGATCAGTTTATTCTGTCAACATTTTTTTTTTATATTGATAATTAATAATTAATATATGTCAAGCTTCAATTTAATTTGACATATATGTAGGCAATTGTAAAGTACCGTTAATAAAATTAAGCTTAGACAAATTATAACTATTTATAATTTATATAGAAAGCTAAAAAGGATAAAGAGAAATCAGATCAAGAAAATTGTGAAGAAATTTTGAAGAAATACATGCAGAATGCTTTGAGAACTGATGATTATGTACCGACGAATACTGAGGATGAATCACATTCTCCTGTTTTTAGCTTACATTCATCAACACTGTTGAACGACATTACGAATAGGAATTCAGGTGTGAGTACATTATTAATTTTTATATCAGAAGTCACTTTACGGTGTCAAGCGTAGGTAAAATCCTGAAAAAAGTATTAAATTGTTACTATTGTTGAAACTTTTAACCCAGGCCTGACTCGATCCTTAATATAAATAATTTTATCTAATACTACAAATTTGAATCAATTTATAATAAACAGATAGAAGGCAGAATAATTCCTTTGGAACCTAAGACTTTGGATGCTCCGGTACCCCCTGATGCAACTGAAATCATAAAAAACAAAGATCCGGATCATTCTAAATGTTTGGCTGCTATTAATGGGTATAAAGTGCAAACGGCTTTCTTTGAAAAAAAATGTAAACAAACCGAAGCTGAAGCACAACAGTGGAAATCTAAGTATGAGGACCTTACCAAACAAACATCTGCACAATCAGGTAGACATTATAGAGAATTATTCTTATAATATAATATATGGATACGTATATGTATATATGTTGTTTTTTTAGATTCCACATTATTGATGTACTATGATAAACTGTACAAATATGATGGACCATTTGAGATTGACGAAGAATCATCAGACACAATCAAACTTTTGAACGACATAGAATGTAAAACGATTGCTTACAAAGATGCCTTTAAATCGTCCAAACCGATTCAGGTGGTAAAAAACTAATGTTTGGAATATATGGGTATCAGGACCTGGTTAATCGAACCCAGAAAGATGAACCGGAGAATGAAGAACGTCAACCATTATGTAAGAAGACAAACGAAGCAATAGAGAGAGAATTGTATAGATTTTTGAGATTAAATAATTATAATGTGCAGTTGATAAAATTGGAACTGCAGGAAATAAGCAAATATTATCATAATGCAATTTCCTGCATAAAATTGAAAAACAAACGTCAAAAAGCTGCAGAAGCTGCCTTGAAAGATCTTGAAGCTCAGAATCAACAAATGCCACATGATGATGGTACCTAATGATATATGTAACAAGGAGATTCGTAATTTTCAAAACATAAAATTATGTTAATGAAAAGTTTTGAAAACAAGGTTTATATCATTTTTTTGTTTATAAAAAATAAAATAAAATTATTTACTTGTTTGAGCAACGTGCTCTTTAGGAACATATAGAACAATGTTAATATAGGACACTGTAAAATATATTTATTTGTTCTAGATTAAAACTCTTTAAGCAATATTACTGTAAAAGAAAGTAGTTGTAATACTTTTTATAAACTGTAATTATTTAAGAACCAAATCGTTAAGGTTTGTAAAAATAAAATAATAATAAATAAAGTTTGCTTACCTTTTTTATTTTCCAAAATAATAAATGTTATTTTAATCAGGATTAATTAAAAATTATATTACAATATTTCCGAAAAACTGTGACGAACTTATTGGAGTTTATAATATACATTATTTGTATTGAGTATGTTATTGTAGTATTCAATAGCATTCACATTTACGTAAGTTTCCGTATACTAGCGTACGTTTGCGTACGTTTGCGTACGTTTCTGTACGTTTCCGTACGTTTTCGTACATTTCCGTATGTTCTGATATAAATTTTTTTTTGTAAATGTACTCTAAATGTAAGTTTATGTACGATGTTGTACATTTACGTACGTTCGCGTACGTTCGCGTACGTTTACGTACGTTTCTGCATACTGCTGTACAAAATGTTCGAATCGTAACCAAAACTTACGCAAACGTACGTCAACGTACGGCACCGTACACAAATCTACAGCAGCGTACTATAATGCAACTAAAACGTACGATTTTCATTTCCATTCGGGATGGTGGGTACAAAGTATAGTTAAACTATAACGATTGCTATTTATGGTTATCATGGGTTCCGATCATTTACTATTTCATGTAGTCATTTATGTAAACAGGAAAGTTGCCAATTATGCACGGGGGCGGGTTGGCATGGAGCCCGAGTGCGTTATTGGGAACTTGACGCACTAGTTGGCCACGCTATTTTTTATCACAAGTCCGAGGATAACGTGCCGCATAACGCGAGGTTTTGACGTTGCAAATATGGGAGATATTATGTAGACTGAGGGCATTGCGAGAAGCGTTGCGATATTTTTCATACCTCGACGCTTTTGCATTTCGTTATTTTTCTAACCTCATCCGATGATATAATTCGCCATTTTTCCAAGGCATACTGTTGCGTTATGCGGCACTATTCAAGCACAAGTGATAATGAAAGTATTCCGCCCATTTTAACAATATTATTTTTTAACTCTAACCTCCAAAACGCACCTTCGACACTCATTTTCGGCTTTCGTACGAAAAAATACTGTGCCTAACTGGTACAGAAAGGCTGCTTTGCAAAACTCGTTACAGCACTCGCCTTCGGCTCGTGCCGCAAACCGTTCGTTTTGCAAATAAAGCCTTTCCGTACCCGCTAAGTAATGTACTATTTTAATACAGTAAATGTAGAATAAAATCTTGTGCAATTTTAAAAATGCGTCAAGTGTTATTTTCCGCTTACTGAATTAAAACAATTATATCATGTATACGTTCATGTTTAATGCTTATGAGTTTTAGTAAAAGTGTAGGCACTGAACTGACGGATGGCTAAGATTGAATAATTCCGCATGGTCTCTCTTATTTTAGTCATATTATATACGATTTCTCATAAACCTTATTTCTATTCATCATCCCTACATATTTTCTCATATCCTTCCCCCCTCCCTTGGCTTTGTGAATATATAAAAATAAACAGTTATTTGTTTCATTAGATCACTGACAACTGATTCAATCTTGACAATATAACCAATATGGTTAAAGCGTCAGTAATATCATGTATGATATGGAAACTATTTTCGCCCATAGCTAATAAAATGATAATACAGAATACATTTTAATAAATAGTAAAAAAATACACGATTTTTTCAAGTGTGAATTTTTTAATGATATTAGTGATGTTATCAGTGCTCTGTACAGTATAAGTGCCTTAACTTTTATTATATTCTTAATTTTATTTCTCGAGTCTTAAATTTTATAAATATTTTAGGTTCTTTTCTTCAAGAGTAAGGGGGGTAATACACCTCACGACTTGATATATAATATAATAGATATATAATATATTATGACCACACAATGCGCCAATACCTACAGTTTTTATGGATACCAAAAAAAAAAGAGAAATTTGTTGATTTGCTTCTATGCAGCTGCATATTTCGTAAGGATTTGCCTCGGCAGCTCAGCTATCTCCGCTTGTGCAGACCGTGTAGAGTGGCGGGATCCTCTTCTGCTTGGCTACTGTAAGATGCTTGGAAAAGGGGTTGGCATGCGATAGACAACTCTCGTAGTTAATTAACAATCACAATCGGGCTGACGTTGCCCTTTAACATTTATTAACTGAATAGTAACATGATATTCGGATTACTCCGATGTACTACAACTTTACTGTCGCGTGTATTTGTGTATGAGAGGTAGACGAGGCGATCATCGAGATCGGCTGTCGCTCGAATACAGTTTCTCTGCTCGACTGTCCTAATCTATTTATGGTGCTTATTGCACGCAGTGCATTCGGCACTGGTTTAGAGAGAGAGAGAGAGAGAGAGAGAGAGAGAGAGAGAGAGAGAGAGA
>QLSS01001273.1:0-12318 GCA_024372645.1 Trichomalopsis sarcophagae
ATCACATGAGACGGAACTTCTAAGATTTTATATCCTGGAGGCACTCTGGGAAAGAACTCATGGATTGTATGAACTTTCTTATTATTGATGTAAGCACCTGCAGTAATGTTGCACTCTACTCTGAGTGCATTGATTCTCAAAATTTTCACAGGTAAATCAGAGCTGTGTTGAATGTTCTCTTTGAGAATGCGAGGAGCGAAGCCAAGGAGACGGCCTATTGAATCGCGAGGTTTGAGATCTATCTGATGACTGCAGAGAATTTCACTTCTGAGAGTATTGTTGTTAGCTTTCAAAGAAAATTCAATTCCTTTGGATTTCAAAGTTTCTTGTAAAAATTGATTTATAGCATCAATTTCATAGCTGCCCGTAGGGATAGTGATAATATTATTTTTGCTCAAATGAAGTTTATTATTTGAATGGTCAACATTGGGAATAGAGTTGAATGTTCAACTAATCCCAAGACAAAATTTGTATGCTGTGGCAATTCAATCGAAGGAAAATATTGCGCTTCTAAGACAGATGAGTTTCCTGAGAGACTCAGAGTGAAGCTATCTTCCATGACTGATCTGATGCTAATGAATCTATTCGTCTGCGAACATCTCTTTTATAGTCTCCCAGCTAAGAAGTAGAGACAAAGATGTCCACATATAAATGAGTCAAAATTTTGATATCTTTTGTAATTGTATTTCACTTCCTTCACGTTAAAATACATCATGAGATCCTTGGGAGGTTTGAGATCACCAAAACTATCGAAATAATGTACTTCAGGACCACGTTTGCGATAGCAAACCCAGTGAGTGCCTCTATTTTGAAAATCATCCAAGTTTACCACTGCTGATTCATTACGCCATGGACCATCGGGTGGTAGATTATTTCTCATGAAAACACCACGGAAATCTGAAATTTCCATCATATGAGCATATTTTTTTAGATCGTAGTCAGTCAGTGCACGATTTGGCAAAGTTAAATCGAAGTTTTTTTTTCTACTGACTTGATGACCACGACCGATATGAGGTTTCATAAATAATCCCATTCCACTTTTATAGGGCTTAAGATGAAGACCTTTGCCTAAAGCAATAGCTTCTATGGTCTCGTTATGCCTCTTACTTTCTTCATAATTTTTCTGCGCAGCTTTAGCATCATTAACTGCTTTAGCTATTCCAGCAGCACCTCCTGCTAGAGCACCGGTAGCACTTAGTCCTGCGAACAATGGAATGAGAAAAGGAAGAACTAAACCAATTTTTGATGGAAGCGGCAGAACACGTGGAATGATAACTTTTTTCTTTCCACCTACACTTTTAACAGCTTGACGTGCGCCCTTCAAGGCTGATTGAATAACCTTGCGAGAACTTTTACTTGTTGACATTGACTTTTTAGCTGCAGTCACTAACTTATTAAATTTCAGTCCCATTCCAGTTTTTCCTTTTAATTTCATAGCATTGCTAACAGCAAAAGCAAAAGCTTTTTCACCAAGACTAGCATCCTTAGCTCTAACACGCTGCATAGCTTCCTCAGCAAGCATCTTGTCAGCAGCTTTACGATCTCCGTTTTTATCGGAGTAAGCTATGTCGTGTTTTTTACAAGCCTGATCAAGCGGATTAATGCCAGGATCTCCTCTTTTCATTCGCTTTTTCAATTTGGTTCCGGGACCGCAGTATTGATATCCAGGAAGATGCATTTCAACAGGTAAGTTATTGATAACTTTATCAAGCAATCCATAGCCTTTCGGGTGTTTCTGAGATTTGTGTATGATCATCTCTCTTCGAGTGTTGATTCACAACTGACATTCATGATATAAAACGAGCGTTTATATTTCGAGAGCTCAATGTTATATTTGACTCTGTTGAGTGATCATGGATTTTACCGAGCAGAACGTCAAACTCCCCGTGACAAATTTCGATATTGGAAAAGAGAAGAGAAAAAAGCGTCATGGGGAATTACTACCAGATAGTATACGAGCAGTTTTCTGCGGCCCATCGAACTGTGGAAAAACAAATAGTTTATTGGCTTTAATAACACATCCCAATGGTCTTAGGTTTGAAAATTTGTATGTATACTCTAAATCCTTGAATCAGCCAAAGTATCAATTTCTCAAAAGTGTTCTGGATCCGATTGATGGAGTATCATATCTTCCGTTCAGTGAGCATGAATCTGTAGTATCTCCAGATGAAGCCCTTCCAAATTCAATAATGATTTTTGATGATGTGGCATGTGAGAAGCAGGATAATGTCAGAGCATTCTTCTGCATGGGAAGACATAAGAGTGTAGATAGCTTCTATCTATGTCAATCTTATGCTCATATAGGAAAACATCTCATTAGAGATAATGTCAATTTGTTAGTAATTTATCGACAAGATGATGTAAATCTTAAACATATCTATGAAGATCATGTGAATACCGATTTAACTTTCAACGAATTTCGGAATCTTTGTTCTGAATGTTGGAAGAATGATAGATATGGATTCATCGTTATTGACAAAGATCGACCGATGAATGAGGGTAGATACAGAAAAGGATTTGACTGTTTTGCAATAAAAAAGGAATTATGAGTCTCAACCTTACAGTTCAATTGTAGACATCGCCACGGAAGCATGTCAGACTTCACTAAAGAGAAGAATGTTCTTAGTGAGCTCTTGCGAGCTCGTGAGGCTATTAAGAAAAAATACACTTTATTAAAACAGGAGAAAGATGATTTTGAAAAAGTCATCGGTGATACTCTAAAACCAGTCATCACACCACTTGAGAAACTTGTTGAGATGAAAAGTGAAAGCACACTACAGCAACCGTCCCAGCACATTTTGGATCAAAACAACAGTAAAAAACGAATGAGAATCGATCGATCGAGTTTAATGGATTAAACCGTTTATGATTATGATGATAATGATAATAATGATGATGTTTTTAACACAATAACCAATTCTACATTTAAATCCGCGAGTGGAAATAATGAATCAGCTGAAGACTTTTTATCAATGCTAGATAAAAGCCGTAGAACCATTGATAATATATACGGAGTGCGAAAGGTTGATGAAGTGTATATGATTGGTGATTCAGAAATTGAATTTGATGATAAATATGTCAAAGTCAGAAATGAAAGTGATCCTAAAACGAATGGACTAATGGAATTGCTATTTAAAAAATATCCGGATGACCGTCTTTTAAATACAGCAGATCGTGCAAATTATCGCAAGATTTTGGAAGCAACAAATGCTCATCGGAAAAAATTCAGCAAAGATGAATCTATACGAATGTCGAGAAGTAATAAATATAAGAATGTTTTAGCACCAATGTTCCACAGCACTCTACGTAAAAAGAATGTAAACAGCAACGGAGGAGGACTTATACCTAAATATAAAATAGCTAAGAAAAATTCTTCCATTGATCTCGTCTATTGGGATGATCCAAACGAGCTTACTGAGAGACTTTGATTATTGATTGCCGAACAATCAGCTGGAAATAATAATCACGTCAATGAAATCCAGTCGATTATTGAGGAATTACGCGAAGCTGGGCATATATATTGGCATGCAACTTTCTTCTTTGCATCAGTACTACCATTAGTCTCGATGTGTTTGGAAGAAAACTTGAGGGCTCGCAAGTGAGTCGCGGTCCTCCAGGCAATGGTTTCAATTTTACACCGGACGGTGATTTTGATTTAGAAAATAAGCGACTTTGCAACCTAGGACAGCCCATTCATCCAAACGATGCAATCACCTTGCATTCACTGAAACTTATTCTACAAACTGAAATAAATTATATAGCTGCTAAAATTGCTGGAATTTTTGAAGTTATAGAAGAATATAAACAGCAAGTTGAAAAACAGCAATTGGAAGTGAATACAAAATTGCGTTATCTTTATAGTACAACTCTTCGCAATTACTCTGGCATTGATTATATCATTGAAGGAGTGAATAAACAATTAAAAGTTCGTATAGACGAATTTCCAGATGGATTTTCATCTACTGTAAACGATGATGGAACGTCAAAGAGTCAAGTCAAAGAGTGGTAATGATGTTACTACAGCTATGAAGTCAATACTGAAAGAAGGACAAGTACCGAAGAATCTACAAACTGACCAAGGAAAAGAATTTTACAATTCAATTTTTCAAAAACTTATAAAAAAGCACAATATACACTTATTCTCTTCGCATAGTAATCTTCATGCAAGTATATGCGAACGACTTAATAGAACGTTAAAAAATGCAATGTGGACATAATTCAGCTATAAATGGTTGGATATTCTACCTAACTTGCTCAAAGCATACAATTCGAGAAAACATCGGACAACAGGAATCGAGCCTGAAAATGTTACACTGGCAAATGAGCGAGAAGTCAAGAGACATTTTCCAAATGAACAGTCGCCAGTGAAAAAACCGAAATTTAAAGTAGGAGATAAAGTACGAATAAGTAGGATAAAAAATGTTTTTGAAAAAGGTTATACGCCAAACTGGTCAAAGGAAATTTTCACAATAACGCGAGTTGTAAAAAGAGATCCAGTAACTTACCACCTCAAAGATTATTATGATAAACCCGTCTCTGGTGGCTTTTATGAAACGGAAATTCATGAAACTATGTATCCGGAAATCTATTTAGTAGAAAAAGTTTTAAAGAAAAGTGGGAAACGCGTATATGTTAAATGGTTAGGTTTTAGTGACAAGCATAATAGTTGGATAGATAAAAATGAGATTGTGTGAATTATTCAAGGTTCAAATAAATAAGAAAGCAATTGTTATTATATTTAATAATGTATTTATTCATGTAAAATGCACACAAGTTTGAAGAAATAAATAAATAGTATTTAACAATTATCAGTCTTTGTATTTCATTATTTTAGCATGTGGAGAACTTAAAAGAAGTTCCGTCCTGATATGTTATATATAAACTAAGTTTATTTGCTGTGTTAGAGAGATTATTGAAAAATTCTTGATCTTTCAAGATTGCTGATGAGATCCTCCCGTGCAGAAATATTTCAAAGCTGTCATCAATCACAGCCACGATCTTTGTACCGAATCTCGTCTTTACTTCCTTGAGTGCAGTCACCATGTACTCATGATCTTTTTCCAAGTCCGTGACTTTCTTCTTAGGCAAGAACTCGCGCTCAGCAATCTTGTTGAGTGCAGATAGATCCATTCTGAAAAGTGAAAATAAGAATGAAAGAATCTTTTATCATGGTGTGGACTTGGAGCAATTTTTTCCTGTTTTTCAGTATGCACTATGTGTAATTTTGAACGAATATTACACTGCTCACGTTTTATAATAACAATATCCTGAAGGCATTTTCGATAATCTTCAAACGTGATTGATTTCTTTATAACACTAGATTTTATACCTTTAGCTTTTTTCACTGCCGCGGCTCCATTAATCAAAATACTGTACATTTTGCTTCTTAAACCAATGAATTCTGTCATAATCTTGCCACAGCATTCGTCATTCATGAATCCAGGAGCTTTTTTATTAACACGTGGAATTCCAAACTGATTATTTTCATCATAATCAGAAGTATCAAATTTATGTACATCTTCTTTCATTACTTGATACATATCTACATCCTCAACTTCATATATTAAACTATCAGTGTCCGTATACAGGAGTTTGCATTTTTCTCCAACTCGCTTTTTCATATATGAATAATGAAAATCATATACTAATGTTTTTGACAAATCTAGAATTGAGAGACCTACGTATATTGGATTTTTGATTGTAATACTTGTCCTCTATGGCAACCAAATTTTCATCGACGATTGCACAACTGTGAAAATTTGACAGAGCTATGCGTGCTTCTGCTTCATATCTGCCTGTATATTTATTTACTAATCGCACATGTTTCCGCTCTCGTTCAATACACTTTCCATAGACTGCATTAATTAACAATTTGTAGAAGAGTTTTTCAAACTCATTCTTTGCCTGCTTTCGCTTTTCTGTGTTAAATTCAACATATGGTTTGAGCCACGCCCTCTGCTCAAAACTCAAAATCCTATGCACCTTTTTTAATCGAATTCCATTATCTAAGACCTGCTTAAGTGCTCGATAATGAATGACATACCTTTTCTTGTCCTTCAAAATTGTGAGAAGTTTCTTCTGCTTTGAACCGGGTGGTGCAAGATGTTCTGCGCAAAATGGTAAATCCCTATGATCATCATGTATTTCTTCAGGATACTCCAAGTCAACTTCAGCAAAATAGCCTATATCAGAATCTGGCGGTGTATTGAAAAAAACTTGGATTTGTCTCATAATCGATCCATTGAAATTTTCCAACTGGTAAAGGCTGTACCATTGCCCATCCATAAAGATTGTTGATATCAAAATATAAGAGAGTCTTTGTTTTCTGATCCTTATCGTATGAAGAACCCATATATGGATTATTTGCCTATGCATATCGATTACAACACTGACTTATTCCACCTCGAATGCCCGATTCGATAAACATTAGCATGTCAATATCTGTAAGAAGCTCCAATTCTACCTTTGTCATTTTTAAAGCTGCTGAAAAAGTTAGCCCAGGAGTCGTATAAAAGTGAGCAGGACATAAATCATAGGCTTTAAGAGATGTTTCTCGAAAACTCTCGAAAACATCGGCCAATAGTAAAACATATTTTTTCAGATAAAGATCTGAATATTCTCCCAACATACTAATATTGAACTTATTCCAAACTTGGACAGCATGCTTATAGTCTTCTTCAGCAAGATGAGAAACTGTTAGCTTATTATAAAAATTATTCTTTTCATGCAATTTTGTAGTCGTCAACTTATCTAATCTATTTACAAAATCATATGTAAATACACCTTGTCGACGAAGGAATCTATCTTTTCATCTGTAAGTCCATCTGATCGAAATTCCTTTACTGCTATTGGCACATTTTTCAGATATGATGCAAGCTTTTCCAATGATGAAGGTAGAAAACGCCAAGAATCTATGAATCTAAAACTAATGTTGCAGCCATCCACGTATTTTGTAAAAGAAATATATTTCTCCTTATTGTGAGGTATTAAATATACTCGTCCTTTCATCAACGTAGAAGTAGCAATCTCTTTTAAAATAAAATGAGTGTCGTAATTGAGGTTATGAAAAACCACAGGAATGAATCTTGAATCCTTATAATTCAAGTTACAAGAATTGTGAGCTGCACCTCTGAAACTGAAGAAGAAGAAAATCTATCTTAGAATTACAAAATTTCGTTTATTTTATTTCGAATATAATCGAGAAGGAAATCTTACCGCCCTGTGAGATGACAATGGTCTCGTACAGCAAGTTCTTCACTAGTGAATGGTTTCCGACATATATGACAAGTTGATGATCTCCGAAAAGATATTTCCTCTAAATCTGTAAGTCTCATTGGTTTTGGATTCTTGTAGAGTACGTCAATTTTTTCACCAATTGACTTTAATTCTTGAACAAACCATGCTACAGCTGTCTCTTCTTCTTCATTTTTTCTTCTGTATGATCTATAGCTAGATAAGCTATCTCATTCTCAGTAGGCTTCAATAAACATTCAAAATCCGCATAAATAACAAAAGGAACATTTTCACTCTTACTGTAATCTTCGAATTTGAGAATATTATTCTTACAATCAGGCAAATTTATTCGACTATTATTTAAATTTTTACAATCTTTTTCATGAATTTTTAATCTTTCCTCGGAATAAATATTTGTAAACACCTTTCACAATGGTAAGATTTTAAATGAGTTTTAGACACTTGAGAACTCAAAAGTCGAGACATACTTTTTATCCAAACGTAATGTTATTTAGGCATGTCACCTTCATCAGCACGATTATTTTGTTCATGCTCATCTATATAAAAATCTTAAATGATGAGAAGGTTTGCATGTTTTTCCTTCTTCTCTGTCGTAATATGACATGGTGTTACTTCGAATTTGTGACGATACTTTCTAAGCATGCATACATTTACTGAAATATTATTCAGTTTTTCAAATTTCGGAATACTTTTAAGTTTTACTGGGAATTCTATACCAGGGAAATTTAATTAATTTTCATGCAATCGATACTGATTAACTCTACTTGCATTTTTGTTACTTGGATATAATGATGAAAGAAAAGCATACTTGAAACACTGATCGTCGTTATTATGAACGTTAACACATGCTTTTTTGTTTTCAATAAACTTTTTAAGAGGAATATAAGAACTGTCATTAATTGGAGAATATTTTTTCATATTTATACATTAACTTATAATACTCTGCAGTGTCCAGCCTGAATCCTTTTCTTGAAATTCTTCTAATTGCGAAAGAATGGGCTCTTTAATATTGTCTGTAAATCATTTCTCTAAATCTGTTGACATATATACTGTAGCACTCTCACTCGTAAAATATTTAATATCTGTCGTTTCTTCGCCATTTTTTTGCATTGTAAATTCTGAAATAAAATCCGAATTGATTTTCACCGCATTATATTCTTCTAAACATGCTTGTGTCTTATCTTTGAAGAGCTTCAGTGCATCATTAAAAAAACTCAATATGTCCACATGCTTTATGTTAACAACCACACCTATCCTGATTCGATTTTGGAAAGCTGATTGCACATCACGCCACTCAACTCTAGCTTCTGCTTCTTCGGCATGCAGACTACCTCCTCGATGAAGACGATGTTCAAATTCTACTTGCACACACGAAAGATGCGTCAAACAAGTTTGACATTTCTGTTTTTCTCCTCTCGTGAGATTGGATTTAGACATTTTTTCGTTTAATTCATTAATAGTAGAATTATACATATCTAACCAATAATGAATATCATTGACGCTCATTTGATCCACATTTTGTACAGTATCGCGAAGCACTTGTACAAGACGTTCGATAAGATCAATCGAAGCCATTTTTACTGTTTTTTCACTAGAGTGTCACTAGTAATCTTTCACAAAGTTGAACTGAATCTTTTTTTGCTGACTGCGTCAGATGAACTGTGCTCGTCTAAGAGAAATTTCTCTCTTTTAAAGCTGAAATCATCAGAAGAAGAGGTGGAAGATCTCGCTGCTGAGGAGAGAGGAGAAAGATTTTCTCGGGAAGGGATGAATTTTCTTCCAACACGGGGTACGCATTTTTTCATCATCCAATCCTAGAAGATTGTGAGACTAAGAGGAGGAAAATTTTCTAGAGAAGGGATGAATTTTCTTCCTTTTGAACCAACTAAAAATCATCTTTTCAGCCCAACAAATGAGGGCTATGCATTTGTTTTGAGTATCCATTCCTGGAAGAGTGAAGGCCGAGTTTCATATTATAAAACGAGGATGCTGGAACCTCGAAATCACTTCTTGCTAAACTGTCTACAAAGCTGAAAAGATGGAAAGAACACGTGACTACGATTTGTTGATTAAAAATACTATCCTGCAATGTAAAGAAGAAAATGCTTATATCTGCGACATTAAAGGATTTCAGAGAATTGCAGAAGATACATTTATTTTCAAAGAAATAACTTTCCTTAATTTGAGGAAAGCTGCCTTACCGACCGCATATCTTTTCAAACCTCCAATAGCTTGGGAAGAACTGACAGAAGAGGAAAAATGTATGTCTCAATGGTTGGAAAATAATCATTATGGAATAGCGTGGAACTCTGGCGATATTCCATATCATCGTCTTTATCGAATCTTGCAAATCTGCACCCATGGAGTAGAAAAAATATTCATAAAGAGAGAACAGAAAGCCCGATAGATGAAAAATATTTTGCCAAACATGTAAGTTAATTATTTGAATCGTTTTGATACTTTTTTTGATACTTTTTAGATACGTATTTTTAATTTTATCTGATACTTTGCAGATCCATTTCAAATGTTGAAGACTTCGGATGTCCACCTCTTGAAGAAATAATAAGTCAAAGCCACTACTTTTGTTTTAAACATACTCTCTGCATTAGGAGAAAACCTATGTGCACCATTCACAATGTTGTATCAATAAGAGCTTGGCTGCTAAATTATTTAGAATCAACATTTGGTCGAGATGAAATAGATAATATTTCTAAAAAAAAATAATATATATGTTTATATTGGAAATAAAGAAAAATAAGATAAAAAAACAATGTTTAAATTCTTTCTTAGCTCTAAAAAATTCGTAGCGTTTACATACCTTTTTTTCACTAGGAAATCTTAGTATGCTTTACGCATTCGTTATCATGGTACAAATTAATTCATTCCAAAAAAAAAAAAAAAAAATTAAGTTAAAGTGTTCGTGGGTTATATAATACAATTCAAGAATTCACGTTTCTAATTTCTTGTACCGGGCGGGCAATTATCTATTAAATTGTTTCAAATCAAAGCCCATCACTGATTTTTTTTAAGGAAGAGGAATCTATATTATCAATATATAATATATATTTTTTTTTTTATAAAAGAATAATAATTATTATTATATTATTAAAAGAAACTGTCATTATTTTTTTTTCAATGAAATAACGGTGAATAGAGTGGATGAAGAAAGAAAAATAAATACAATATTATTTTTTATTTATTTACACCTTATTCTATTTTCATACATCAGTACAAAAAAAAAATTAATAAATTTTTTACATTATTTTACTTTTTTGGATTTTTTAAAAATTTTGTTACATCGATAGGGTCGATTACAATTTCCATATCGATATCGATACTGTTGTTGCTGCTGTTGCTGCTGCTGTTGTTGCTGCTGTTGTCGCTGCTGCTGTTGTTGCTGCTGTTGTCGCTGCTGCTGTTGTTGCTGCTGTTGTTGCTGCTGTTTTTGCTGCCGCGGTTGCTGCTCCTGTTGTTGCTGTTGAGTGGTGGGGGGCTGCATGCCACTGCTACTGCTCTGTCTCTTCAAACTAAGAAGCCCGCGACTTGATGGCTATAAAGAATTAAAAAAAAACTTACAATTCAATTTAACTTTTTTTTGCAATTTTGAAATCCTTGATACTCCTCACCGACTTGCATGACTCGCAACTCGATGAGGTGCTACTGGAGCTTGAGCTAGAACTGGAGCTCGAGGAGGAGTTCGATCTCCTGGTGCTTGTCCTCTTGATCGCTGGACGACTGGGCCTGGGAAATTATACTTGAAATGTACTTGTTGAAGTACTCGGCTGAGCTGAAGGCGGCGCGCTGGGTGAAGCGCTTGCCCTCTCTCGGCTGTCAGGGTTGGGCGAAGAGCTTCCTGGCCTGATCCCTTCGTATAGTTGCTGCATAGCAGCCAGTGGTGGCAGTGACGGCACTGTAAATTAAAAAATGAAAATTTTGAAAAAATGATTTTATTTTTAATTATAAAAAAAAATTATAATAATTTTCAACTCACATGAATGGATTGCTTGCATGGCCCAGGAGACATGCTCCAACATCATAAGCAATGTTGGAGCGTTGGCAATTAGCCATCGAATCCTATCTTGCATCGTTCTGATGCTATTCCTACTGCTGCTGCTGCTGCTGCTGCGGCGGCGGCTTCCTGGAGTCCTCTTGGATGACATTTTACTACACGTTAAATTTTGAAACCTAAAATTGAACTGACTAACCGTAGCCTACGGTGGGCTATTTATTGCGAAAACAGCAGCTTCCCATTCCACAGAATTTTTTCTAAAGTCCTGTGATTGGTGTAAAAGTTTTCACTCCTAATTTTTGAAAAACACACCGCCTCACATCTATTGAGGGTCAAAGCCTTACGATTCGTGAAAAATTTCCCTCACCAATTTTGAAAAACTAGTGTCCACCTCCTTTTAGTACACTCCCTTTTTTTTGGAATCTCGACATTTTCTTTCTCGTTGACGAGAGATTCATTGCATAAACGCGAAAGCTAATGCGACCTGTATTTTCTGAAGTAAACCGACTAATATTTTTACGTATTGTTGTTTCGAATTCGTCATATATAAAAATTGCAGTAGTTTCTTAAAGAAGAAACAACAATGGCTCGTTGAACGTCGGCAATAAATACTTCCCTTGGACATCAAATGCGTAACAGCATATACGCACATTGTATAACAAAAATTGAATTAAAATAATAATAATTTATAAAAAAAGGAAATTGCGCATACTCATCACGAGCGTAAATGGTATTTTTAATAAGCATTTAGTGAGATCCATGTAAGCTGAAACGGTTTTTTTACTTGGCGCTTTGACGGATAATTTGTCGGTTCGTGTTCATTTTTACTTAACGTATTCTATTTCATTTTATTTTAGTTTATGTATTGTACATTTTATTGTTAGGCGTCATGAATTAAGTACGCAGACGTGTATTTCAGCTTGCAGCAAGCTTTAAAATGTTTTTTTATAACATACGTTGGGTAATTTTTGTGTATGCTTAAGCTATCAATTATTCAGATTCTATTTATAAAGGCTATAGCCGGGTTACTATGGTGAAATGGCCCCCTTGGAAAA
>QLSS01001274.1:0-12314 GCA_024372645.1 Trichomalopsis sarcophagae
ACAACATTCAACAATATGGCTATCTATCAAAACCATCTTTCAAGTGCATCACAGTTTGCACAAATCATAATCCAATCTACAAGACTGCCTGCGCACTTCACACTGTCAAACTTAGGAAATTATTCTATCAGCCATGCTAACATTTGTAAGAAAAAATAAAATGAATAAATAAATAAAAATTAAAAGAAAAAAAAATAAATATAAGTTTTCTCTCCTAATTTTTGAAAAACACACCTCCTCACATCAATCGAGGGTGAAAAGCCTTACGATTCGTGAAAAAATCTCCCTCACCAATTTTGGAAAACTAGTGTCTACCTCCTTTTAGTACACTCCTTTTTTTTGGAATCTCGACTGTGAGAATGCGAGATTATCCTCTTCTCACAAGAAAAGATCTTGAAGAAAATCTCACTCTGAATTTATTTAGGACTTCCAAGAAAATTGCTGTATATCGGTGCGAGAGGCATCTGTGCGTTCCCTACAAAACCCAATCAGATATCTCTGCAAATGATTTTTAAACAGCAGTGTTGTCTCTGGGAAAGTGAAAGGGATAGTACCTGTGGGATTTGTATGTATAGTCGGCGGCCAATATTTCATATCTTCGCATTTCTCAGTCAGAAAACACCTGTGCGCGGGTCGTCGTCCTTATCTGCGTGAAGATCGTATTGGAAATGTGATGGATAGTACCTATGCAATCTGTCCGCGCAGACGGGCGACTAACTTATCGCAGTCGAAAGGAAAAACACATGTCGCTGGAATCTGTATACATCTGCGTGTGATAGTTTGTATACGTATCCCAGAATTATGTACGCTAAGTTTGTATAAGGAGCATTTCTCGCAAACATTCCGTAAAGTAGAGGAAAACACCTGTGCGCGGGTCGTCGTCCTTATCTGCGTGAGGATCGTATTAGAAATGTGAGGGATGGTACCTATGCAATCTGTCCGCGCAGACGGGGGACTAACTTAACGCAGTCGAAAGGAAAAACACCTGACGCTGGAAGCTGTATACATCTGCGTGGGATAGTTTGTATACGTATCCGAGAGTGATTCCTAGGCAGTCTGTAATATGCATAATGACTCCAGTATAATGTGTAAAGGCATGGGAAAACACCTATGCTAGGGTCACCGTCTCTACCTGCGCGAAGGAGGAGGATCATGAACCCACCACTAAATTTTTTCGGGACACGGAGAAGGGAAGATTGGGACTTATACATACTACGGTTACTGGCTCACTTTGAGAGGGGGAAGAATAAAGAAAAAAAATCACCAAGGCTGCACAAGCAAAGAGCTATGCAGACATTTTGTCCAAAATAAAAGCGGCTCCGTCACTTAACACACTGGGGTATAGAGTAAATAAAATACGCAAAACAGTTACAGGCAAGCTTCTGATAGAGCTCAAACGCACAAAAGAAGTCAAAACCTCGGACTTCCAAGAAGCGGTATTAGTGGAAGGCGCTACAATAAAAGCACTCCAGGAAGAAGAAACCATTGAAATAAGTGATCTGGACATACTTTTACCTCAAAAGAGGAAGTATTATAAGCACTACAGAAGGAAATTGGCGAGGAGAACATCATAGAATTCTCTACGATAAAATCTCTGCAAAAGACGTATGGTGACACGCAGATTGCAGTGGTACCATAAAACGGAGTCTATTCTTATATCCAGTAGAAAGAAAATAAAAACAATAACGCTGTCAGTGGACGGACACAAAACAAACTCTCAGCCGACCATTAAGTACCTGGGAATCATCATAGACGCTAGACTAACGTTTAAGCGGCATTTTGAGAGGGCGAGCAATAAGGCAGCAAAAGTCGGTGCTGCACTATCGCTACTAACGTTAAATGTAGGTGGACCAACGCAGGGCCGAATGTTACTCCTAGCCAGTTTAAATACATCAATTATGTTATATGGTGCCCCAATATGGGCGGACGCTATGTCGATAAAGTCCTATGCACGAAAGCTGTCAACAGTTTATAGGAGAACTGCATTGCGGGTCGCTTTTGCCTATCGAACGGTATCAGAAGAAGCAGTGTGCGTTATTTCAAGTATGCCGCCTATTGATCTCCTAACAATAGAACGAAAAAATATATACGAAGAAAACCGGCGTGGTGACAATACTCAAAAGGAAGTTTGGAAATCCGCAAAGAAACAAACCCTAGCTGAGTGGCAAAGACGATGGGACTCTAGTGGAAATGGGCGATGGACGCACCGCCTCATACCACGTATTGTTGGCTGGACCAATAGACGACATGTTGAAGTGAATTACTACCTTACGCAGTTTTTAAGCAAACATGGGTGCTTTCGAGCCTACCTACACCGCTTCAAGATAGAGGATAATCCAAATTGCCCAGTATGTTTAGAAACAAACAAAGATACGGAACATGTCTTCTGCAACTTTTCGCAATACGAAATGGAACGAGAGGGACTCGAGCGGTACCTTCAGGTTAGGGGGACCCCTGAGTTAATGATGACAGCAATGCTAGCGTCGAAAAATGGCTGGTGCTCAGTAAACAACTACGTAAGGACTATTATCAAGAAGGTTAGAAATGACGAAGAGAATAGAAGGGAAGAAATTGGCGAAACAGCTAAGTAAAACTGTTGCTAGACGAAGGCCACTTGGTAATAGATACAAAACGCTCCTCAGACTGATGCAGAGGAACGTAGGTCACAGAGTTGGACTTTCACTCCCCTGCCCGATGCAGAGGAACGTAGGAGCTAGGGTTGAGTACCTCTAAGTGCTCCTCAGACCGATGCTGAGGAACGTAGGTAACTGAGTTGAGCCCAGACTCCCTTACCCGATGCAGAGAAACGTAGGTGTTGGGGTTGAGTCTGTCCAGAGGATGGCCGGTTGATGATGCTCGAAGTAGACGACCGGACGATGCGGCAGGAAGCAGACGGCTGGACGATGCAGAAGGAAGAAGACGGCAGGACGATGCAGAATGAAGAAGACGAGTTTGATCCTGAACCCCTAATCACCTTGGTGGATGGGGGATGTACGGAAATGTCAAACTTCAAAAGAGAAGCCAAAAAAAGGCTATTTAACGGGCCCCACGGAAGTATTGTTCAACGATAGCACCTGTGGGGTTCCAGTGTCGGAGGGCCACTTGTGCAAAGCTTGCTCTGCCTACGCCACATAAAAAAACACACACGCACACACACACAAAACTTTATAGGCTTTAGAACATAATTGAAAACTTAAAAGTAAACTAGGTTTAAGAAATGATCAAAACTACACATCCTAATAAAATACTTTCATTTTTATTGTATTTGAAGTGTTTTTTGACATCAATTAAACTGAATTCCTTATTTAGAAGTGGTAAAAATATAAAAATACTTATTAATAAAGCGTCAGTTTTGATGACAGCATTTGATGCACCTGTGG
The DNA here is from genome assembly GCA_024372645.1 of Trichomalopsis sarcophagae. Taxonomy (NCBI): domain Eukaryota; kingdom Metazoa; phylum Arthropoda; class Insecta; order Hymenoptera; family Pteromalidae; genus Trichomalopsis; species Trichomalopsis sarcophagae. The sequence goes on from QLSS01001274.1 coordinate 3,381, forward strand.
TTTTAAATGCTGTTTTCTTTTCAAATAAAATTTTTGTTTTTTTATTACATTATACAAAATACATCATATATTTATATAAATTCCGACAAACTTGCAATAATAAATACAAAACAGTAAAAACACATTTATGCATCAACGAAAATGTAATTTGATCAAGAATTTTTACAGCCATTGAATGCGCAGCATAAACTTTTATCATGTTAAAGCACATACTTTTCTCAGTTACGAATGATTTGTACAAAATAGAATATATAATATGAATAATCCTTTTTTTTATACTTTAATAAAAAATATGTATAAAACCCAACCAAAAAAAGAAAAATTTTATAAGAATGTTTTTTTTACTTAATTTTAGGATAATTATACGTCTTTTGATCAAAATTTTTACAAATTCATTAATTTTTATATGTTGATAATAATAATGTCAACAATGTTTTATTATAATTATTAATACTATTATTATTATTATTATTACTATAACTGTTGTTATTATTGTAACTATTGATCTGGAAACATGTATAAGTTATAATTAATATTATTTTAATAGAATAATATGATCATCATATTTAATAAATGATACTATTTAATATATCATCCAAAAATATCTACTTGTTTTCAACGATGCAAGTTTTCATCTATCCTACAATTGTTCATCAAGTTTATGTTTGCATATCCTTCAACTTATAGTATATTACATATTTTTATTAGGTGATCCCATGCTTGTATTTTAAACCATGCTAAATATTGGAAAATATATTTATTCATGTTCGTTATTTTCTAGATCTAATGTGGGTTTGATATTTTAAAAAATAAAAAAAAAATGATTTTGTGATATTTTATTCTTATAGGCTGTATAATTAAACAAGTTGTGTATTCTGCGCATGAAAATAATTATTTCAAATAGTGTACGATTAGTATAATTTTTTTGTAAAATGCTCAAAATAAGTTAATTTTACATTAGCATATACATAGACCCATTTATTCAACTTGAAAACCACTAAAATTTTTAAAAGGTCATATGTAAAAAATGTTTATTCTACGATTTTCACTACCGATATTTGCATAGTTTTGTTGTATTGACAAAATACTATAGAACTTAAGAGCCAAAATAGTATATTACGAAACAAGTGTCATAAATAGTCCTCGCTACGCTCGGGTGCTAATACACGCCGTGCCGTATCGGACTATTTATGACACTTGTTTCGTACGCTATTTTATAGCACTGACATAAATTCGCTGTCACGCCGATCCGTGGCCTAAACAGTCCATTTTTGCACCGTGCAGTTAGCGCCCGAGCGTAGCGAGGCAAGATCAACACGGTGCGATAATGGACTGTTTAAGCCACGGATAGGCGTGACAGCGGATTTATGTCACCCAGTGCTATAAAATTATTTAAGGCAGTGTTACTAATTTTATAAATTTATCAACTTAAAATATCTAGTTTTGAAATTTTATTTTCTCATCATTCTCGCTCACATACACTCGATCTTTTAAGTCAATCTTACTTTACATTTGCTGTCGCTTTAGAACGTTTACTATTAACGTTGCGAAAAATAGTATATTATAACTAGCGTAAGTATTCATTACATATTTATATCAATTAAGGCCACAAGTGTTTCATTAAAATGTAAATTAGCTCATGTGAATGTTCAAGAAATCACGAAAATATTGTCACAACTCTACTATTCTTTCTTAATAATACAAAAAGTTCCGGATTCTATATTAATAATGGTACATAGTCCATCACATGATAATTTAAAATAATTTTTTTTAGACTTGACGTAACTTTTTTCAATACCTTTAACATTAACATATTTTTATATAACTATATATTCATTATGAAATACATTCAACAGGTTGTGGAAATGAAAAAATATGCTTAAGTTCTGGTAGGATTAAAATAATCAAACAAGTATAAATTTCGGGAAAAGATGCAGTATGGCTGGAAAAAAATATACGCATTTTCTACTCCTATTTCATTTTAAGATCTTGTGTTCCTTTGTACTGCATTGTACATATGGTCATTATTTACGCCTACCATAGTTGAATATTAGTATAAATACTAAATGTATAATTGCTTAACGAGCTTCCAAATTTCAAGCTCTATAACAACTTTATATGATTTTATAAATTATTAGATGGCAATTATATAAAAGTCCAATGATAACACAAGTTTAGATTAAAAATTTCAACAATGGCAACTATGTAACTGTTTGCTGTATGTTCAAGTTCATCAGAAAAAACTTACTGCTGAAGAAAGTCTTCTAAAATTATCCAAAATATGTGCAAGCATCAACAATTGTTTTCATAATAAAATACATCGTTTATCAAGATCAAGTCAAAGCTCTTAAACTTAATAATAAAATATTCTTCTTGGGTCAATTTATTCTTAAATGATTTCAGAAATTTGTGTCAAGTGCTTTTTAACTTCGATCGTTATACTCATAGTATGTATATTCATTCACAAGCAGAGGACTTTAAAAGAACATAATATTTAAAATTGTTTGTTAATAGTGAAAAATAAACATAAGTGGCTAAACAAACGATACGCAATTTTTCTTTTTCGCTATTTACATGTTCTCAAATTGGTCTACACGGCGTTTAGTGTTACCCTTGCGAATTTCCCTTAAGGTTTTGTATTTATCACGTCCTTGGCGAACATTTTCTCTATGAATTTTGTCCATTACAGTTTCCTTTGTTTCATCTCGTGATTGTGCCAAATCTTGTTTTAAAGCCTAAAATGTAAAAAGATGTTTTTAAATATCACGAAAAAAGCGGTGAATATAGCGCAAATAATGCTAGACTGTACGGTTGCTATTTTCTTCTTGATTTTTAGGAAATCGATTTACCTTTAACTGGTCATGAAGACGTTCATTTCTTTCAGCTAGTGTACGTCTTTCTTCAATAGGATCAATTATTGATTCATCAGTAACAAGTTCTTTAGTCACATCTCCATGCGGTATTTCATCTTCGCCGTCATCACCATCTTCTTCATTTTCTTCAACATGATGATGATGGGGAGTAGTGCTGGCTTGATATTGTCGGTCAGCTTCTTCTTGTCTAAGTCTATATTAATCAATGATTTCATTATTTTCATACTTTCATACTTTTATGTAGTAGAGCTCTACTGTTTGAAGTGCTCAAGTATACAATTGAATTAAATCACTTAATTTACCTTGCAGCTTCAACTTCTTCTTGCAACCTTCTAGCTTCTGCATCCTTAGCTTCAACTTCCGACTGAATACGTTGTACTTCTTCTTGTTTGTTACGGATTTCCGCTTCTAATTTTGCTCTTTCCGCAGCTTCCATTTCATGAGAGCGTTCAAGTTTTTCCATCATTGCTGTCAGTTCCTAAAAAAATAAGAATTAATTTATCAGGTTCAGTGAGGAAAAAAAGTACATTATATGATACTAATGCCATAAGTCGTACTAACAGTCGAAAAGTGGGCGTTAGTGAGTTTCAGCACGTATAGTATGTATCAAAGAATATTACAATATTAAGTTTAAATTAACATTTTATTCCGTCAGACAAATTTTAAGAAGCAGTGGCCATATTTCTAACTACAATTTGACTATTTACGACGAAATACGTCGTTATTATTTAATTTTTAATGCTTAATTTTTCTCCAAACATTCCTTAATACTTATTGCAAGTGCTAAAACTTGATTTACGATGATAAAGTTAGTTAATTAATTGTAATAAACAAAAAACGTTTTCTCCGCCAGCTGGCGGATCATTCGAGGTGTGGAGCACTCTTAACGCCGTGCCATGAAGACCGACTTATGACGGTACAATAAGGGACTACTTATGCCACGTATAGTAGTCCAGATGCGGATTTATGCCACGCAGTGCTATAAACAGTATTTTTAGAAAGATGGAAGGAACATTTCAATTTTTTAAATCGGGGATCTATGTAACAAAAGTGTTACAAGTATTTTAAATGTGTACCGCAGTAGATTTGAATTAGAAACTAGAATGCACAGAAAAAAGGAAGAAGAATTGTCAACTAAATACAAGACATTTCATACTTAAATAAGGTGTTTTTGACACTCAGCTCAATATTGGGCACATGCGCTGCCCTCGACTAGCTCTTTTTTTTCGTTGTTGCATAATGTACTAATATATAGTAGTGAAAAAAATGTATTTCGAAAAACATGTTTTTTTTTTAGAAGATCGTTAATAATTGATATTAAAAAGATATTGTGGCTCTATTGATTTTCATTCCATTTCAAGTTATTATAACAATGGAACTTGCAGTATTCATGATTAGAGAATGATGATTAGCGCGACTACGACATATCTTTTTAATCCCCAAGTATTGAAACTCAATATATGTATATTAGAAGAAAAATTAACCTTTTGTCTGTCTTCAAGTTCTTCTTTAGCAGCTTGTAACTGTCTAAGTTGTTCTTCCAAACGACGAATCATTTCTTGAGCTTCATTTAATTCAGCCTGCCTCCTTTCCATTTCTTCAGCCATATTACGAAGTCGCTCTTCATATTCTTGCTGTTTCTTTTCAGCTCTTTCTCTGGCTGCAATTTCCAATTGCAATTTTTCACGTTGTTTTTCACGGGCAAGTTTTTCTTCTTTGGCTTGAGCCTGATAAATTTTAGCAAATATAAGTGAAATGCTTGCAATGAACTTACTGGTTATATAGTTAAATGAATTTATGAACTGACCTTCATTTGCTGTACATCGATAGTATCAGGTTTACGTCTACGCATGTAAAGCTCATGATTTCCCATACAAAGTGCAAGAATCCGTTTGTTTATTTTCACACGAGCAGCAAAGAAAACGAAATCTGGTGCCTTTTTGTCGATAGGTTTTATGATAAATTTCTTCTCGTTAAAAGATATATTACGAATTTCAGACCAGGGAAACCCAATTTTTGGTGTCAGCTTATCATCTTTTTCGTAAATATTAAGTCCCAAAGCGTCCACACCAAGCCAAAGTTCAGTACCTTTTTTATTGCGGATCTCAAAATAATTAACACCGTACATTTCCAAATCCTAAAAAGTAAAACAGTATTGTTTGATACAAGACTTAAAATTCAATTTTTGTGCGCAAAATGAACACATTTTTCATAAGAAGATTGACAATATTAAAAAAATCATTTTAAATAAATTGTTCACTCTCCATATTGCAACAAATAAATATATATAAACTTGGGAACCATATAAATGAAAATTCATTATTTTAATATGAACTAATCTGAGTTTCTTTATTTTATTGACCTGACCTGACTCTTTCATCTTTAAAGTTTGATATATTTATTAATGAAAAGCTTTTATTGATATGAATTAGCTTTTTATGAATTTTACAACTTGAATCTACTTTAAATTATAGGCTAAGGGGCTACCACATCTTTTATATGGATATACTAACCATATTAAGGGCATGACACAGTCCTGCTTTATCGACCCTAACTTAGATTCCACTTTTCGGAGAAACGGCTGCTCAGAATTAATTTTCCTTTTGGAAATCGCATCGTCTGACTCGATAAATGTGATAGCACAAATGATAGATGGCATGAAAAATGATATAATAAATCATTGCTGCTCAGAATGAATTTTCCTTTTGGGAATCGCATTCTGATAACGTAATAAAAGGCGGACGACCGATTTTATGAGATTTTTCGTCAATAATGCAAAATCCATGCTAAACAGAAATCGATAATTTCATAAAAATACGTGGCGTTCATTTCATTTGCACGAATAAAACAGTCGCGATCATATATGGGGAAATCTACTGAAAATATGCAGTTAGAGTGCTCGAAAATCCGAAAAAAAACCCTGGTAAAAATAACTTATTAAATTCGATCCGAAAGATAATAGGGTTTAATTGGTTTTTTTAATCGGAAATTATCCAATTAAAACCAATTTAATCGATTAAAATCTATTTAATCTGATCATAAATTTTAGTCGGTCTTAATCGGATTTAAACAATTGTGTTTTTAAATAAAATGTTAATTTGTTGAATAATACAACTGATTGAATCCGATTTAAACCGACTAAAAATTATAATCAGATTAAATAGATTTTAATCGATTAAATTGGTTTTAATTGAATAATTTCCAATTAAGAAATCCAATTAGAAATCCAAGCGCTCAAAATTCATGTTGATTCGTATATAAGGAGCAGGAAGACGTTAGGAGTCTATGTAATTACATTGCGAATTGCGAGCGATATAGGTATATGTGCGTTAGTGTTAGTATAATAATATATAAGCGTTGTTAAACATTGTATGATAAACAAATAAATAATTAAATAAATAAGTTAAAATTGGAGTCTATAAAAATTGGAAAACTCAGAATGCAATTGTATAAAAATCAAACAGTAAGTAAGAGAAAAGTTGAGAATGCTATAAAATGCTTTAAAAATTCTTTTATTTAAATAATTTCATTTTGTATGTATTACAAAAAATATTTACTCATTGCAAGTAAATTATAGTTAATTTAGCTAAATATTTTTTTCTGAGTGCATCATTAGTTAATTATCTTTTAGGAAATATTTTTTAGAAAGGAAGAAGGGTAATTTAAATTAAATAAAAGTTTTGGGCAAATGAACAAATATTTACCACAATAATGGGTATAAAATATACTAATTGTTTTTACATATTAAATACGTTTCTACTTTCAAGGAAATGAAACTTGTTTTTTGAATAAGATTATCTTAAAATAGAATTGGCCCTTTTTAATTTAAAAAAATTGTTACTGAAATTTAATAAATATTTATTGTAATATAGATAACGGTTTTCATTTGTTCATTATCCATAGCAAATAACTGGTTATATTTTAGTAAATATTTCTTATATTTCGCAAAATGGGTTGTGAAAATTCTAGTAAATATTTTCTAAGTACTATTGTAGTAAATGATTTACTAGAATCAAAAAAAAATTTTCTCAGTTTTACAAATTTTTTTTCAGTGTATATCATGCGTACACGGCGACAGTTCGCTCGCCGCGTTCGCGTGCTTGTTGATCTCCTTAGCAACCGCCGCCACGTGTTTTCATGAAATTATCGATTTCTATTTAGCACGAATTTTACATTATTGACAAAAAGTGAGATTAAAGCGGTCGTCCGCCCTTTATTAGGTCATCAGAATGCGATTCCTAAATGAAAATTCATTCTGAGCAGCCATTTCGCCGAAAAGTGGAATCTAAGTTAGGGTCGATAAAACAGGATTGCGTAATACCCTTAATTTAACGCGCTCCTTTGCTCCCAACTTTAAGAAAAACTACTGTATACATAGGAAAATTCATAATTATTCTATTTTTAACCTGTTATTACTCGGTCAAAACAATTGATCGATCTCATCGAACTCCAAAACTTCGAAATCCGAACTACCCTAATAGAAATGAACCTAAGAACTGTCCATTTATTAGGTAGTAACTAGATTGAATTGTAAGAACTGGATAATTACTATCCTATTCTTTGACTCATTCTACCAGGGCATCGCGGATGCGCTGTCGGGCGAATCTTAACGTCAAAATAAATGTAAAAATAAATTGCTGTTAGTACGTTGTATTATGCATTCTATTGATAATTGTTTATTCCCTTCACTATTTTTTTGAATTATAAAATAAAAAACTTTCCAATTTGTCAAAAATTCGCTATCAAGATTATGTGTGGTTATGAGCCGAGAATTTGAGCGCTATTCAGGCGCAGATGCGCTTCTTTAGTACATATAGAAAATATAAAAAACGATAAATAACGCCAACCATTTTATAAAATGTCAATTTATTTTTACATTTATTTTGACGATAAGATTCGTCCTACAGCGCATCCGATGGTTTGGATCTCAAGATTGTTGGGTTAGATGAGATCGATCAATTGTTTTGGCCGAGTTTTGACAGGATAAAAAGAGCGTGATTTAAAATTTTTTTTTCGCCAGGATCCCCAAAAACTATAACAGGTAATTTTTTCAGATTCCTATATACAGCCATTTTTCTAAAAGTTAGGAGCAAAAGGGCGCGTCAATTAAACATGGTTAGTATATCTATATAAAAGATGTGGTGGCCCTTCAATGTTTTATTTTGTTTTGTTAATGATGGAGCATATCATTGTTTCTATACACACAAAATTGTAATGTAATATTATTGCAAAATATAAAATTATTGTACATATATATTTTTTTTTAATTCATAGAAATATTCACACTGCGTAAATAAAATGCAAGTAGCCGTATCATTAAACGGCAAATTCCACAAGAAACTTGTAGTTATGGGTTCAAAAAAATTGATTGCCTTTTTTCTTATCCTTTAATTTACGTTAAGGTAAATAGCTAATGTTGAATATATTATATATTGATGGTTATGGAAAAAATAAATTTTTTACCTGATTCTTATTTGATGAAAAAAAAGCGCAACAGAACAAACAAATTTCAAAAAAATCGATTTTTTTTAAATAAATCTCTGTTGAATATTTGTTTATCAGTATTTTAAACATAAACAAATTATAAAAATAAAATGTCCGAATTGGTCGGTATGATTTGTTAGATTGAGAGACGCGAATTATGATTGTAATACATAATTTGCTTTTCGTAATGCATTCACGATTTTCGTAACTATTGAGCGGGCGTAAAGTACTAGTTTTTTTACCGGCGGAAAAAGTGAGCAACGCGCAAAAATATTTTTCATAATACGTGCATCGAAAACGCGCTTTTCGCCTACAAAAAAGTGGGCGGAAGGTTTTTTTTAGTGTTTTTGTGTGTGTTTATACGTATAAACACACCCACACATACATACACTGAGAAAACTATATATTAAAATTACTACATATGTAGGAAAAATTACTATATTAGATAGTAATAAAATGTCATACTCGCTCCATGACGATTTTTACTATATTCACTATATTCATATTTACCATATAATGTAGTAATTTCTTACAAACACGTAACAATTTTTAATATAAGTTTAACAATTTTTACTAT